>KN549360.1:0-14538 GCA_000797555.1 Oesophagostomum dentatum | reverse complement strand
TCGGAGAACGAGCGAAACCTCAAAGGTGGTGGAAATAAGTGAGAACAGTGGGTAAAATCCGTCCACCAGCAGTATTTCCGTTGTGGCGCGGCTTGTGTAGTAACGCAGTTGAACTCACACTTACAAAGGTGAATGATGCATCGGGGGATTCCTCAACTCGTAGGTAAAATGCGCACGTTTTCCCAATTCCAATGTGAATCATGCATACGGTTCCTAGAGTGACAAGGGTTAATTCATTCCTCCTCCCCGTGTCAAAGAATTTTAAGGAGAAAAATGTACACGCATTGAAAAACTATTTAAAAAATCCTATTAAAAGTGTGTAAGCAATGTTTTGGTATATTAAGACATCATCAAACTTACAACACAATTAAATTTAAAAGAACCACTTTAAGCACTGAGAAAAGCACAAAATGACGATAACGAAGCCTGAAATTAGAGAGTTAATTACATACACAGATTTTGCGGTACAAAATAAACACAATGAAGCGGATGTGAAATCAGTTCACAAGTAGTTGTTTGCTACGATCTTTGTGAAGAATAAACAGACAGTGATATTTGGACTAAGAATCGTAAGAATTCGTAAGAATCCAAAAGAGTCTTGGAACATTCTTAGAACTGAGTACCGTCGTCGTAACCGGTTTTTTGGTCCCACAATAATTCTTAGTGTTCATCAAAAATAGATCTCAGCGAATCTAGACAAAGAAGAACTCTCTCCTGTCCCAAAGTGCGATCTTGAGAGGAAGGAACTGCAGAAGGAATGAGATATCCGAAAATTTCCTATGTTTCATATGCGTGGCGGGAGATTTGTTTTTCTGCGAGCCACGGAGCAAAACTGGAAAGGACTCCGGGCGAAGCTTTACCAAAAGATGCATTCAGGCTTCGCAGCAGCTCCATGCTTTTCCAGCCACAGTTTGTGCTTTCCACCAATATTTAAATGTTTTTTTTTGTATTTATGCGATTTTCAAAGAATTTCCCGTTTTTGCAACCAACTATTCATAGTGTATCTGTGCGGGAGCAGGGCTTGACCTAAGTCCGGGAAATGCTTTTAGATTGGAGCTCTATACAGAACAAATAGGAAGATAATAATGACATGAGTTGGTTGTGCGTAGAAAAGGGAATCGCTTTCCCTATTCTGTCACAGTTTGGGATACGAGTGAACCATAAGGTTCGAATAACTGGAGGAAACACGATGCTATAAATGGAAACCGGGTATCACGAGTACCTGTTACCTAGTTCTGTCCATTCGGCGCAGGTGCCAATCTTTCAACACGCGCATTTGTGCGAGCGCGGTCAACGTCGGCGGCCGAAACATTTAGGAGTCGAATCTTTGGATCCGCTTTTTATAACCATAAAGAATCCGAGCTCAGGTCTCCAGAAAAGATATCGTAGGGACAATTTGCTTGGTTTCGGAAGAGTAAATCCGACATCAGTCAAGCGCATGCAACCGCGCGCGTAGGGAGAGGGGTGCCTGTGGTGAACGAACAAAGGATATGCTGTGTAAGCATTTTTGACGTCAGACCATATACATGGACATACCATATGTATGGTCCAGCCAGACCACATATGCTGCAATCTAAACCACATGTGGTCCCTAGCTTTCTCGTAGCAGAAGACCCTCGGTCTTGAACCCAATATAAAGCTGTACTGAGCAAGCTTTGTTCTTTCATGCTCTCCAAAATGCGCGGCACCCAACTTAATCCAACCCCTCCCTGAGACTCCTGTTCTTGCACCTAGAGACATGTTTAAACGGACCCTTACGATAATTTTGAGGTACCAATTTTGGCGTGAAACAAAAGAGCAAAGCTTCATCAGTACTGTCCTATCAGAGTAGCATTGTCCAAATTTTTTAAAAGGCAGCTGTAAAAAGAAAGATCTTCCGACGTATTTTGTGTGTTTTCGCCGCATAAAATGCCGTTTTTCAGATTCAGAGGCAAAATTGGACACTGACGCTGTGATAGCAGCGCTCAGAGCCCTGCCTTCTTTCATTTCTTACCAAAACGCCAAAATCGAGAGCTTTCGCGTACGCTGCATTTACACAGTATCCTATATGTTGAGCAACCCAAAAAATGGTCACCCAAATTTCGCGCATATGAGAAAACAATAAGCATTTCTCCAGTACTATAAGCTTCCTTTCTAGGTATTTTATGGCAGTCGAAAGAGCCTAGCATGTTTTACTACAGCATTATAGACCCGTTCAATTCATTTTACTGAAAAAAAAACTAGAATTGTTTAGGACAAAGACTAATTGAGTGTCAGAGAAGGGAACCGAGGAGCTTCCTCTCTTCAGTTTTCGTCGATATGGCAGATAATCCAAATGTTTCTAACAGCTTAGTCCTCGGAGAGGACCTAGTAAAGCATGCTTAAGATACTTAGCAAATTCGTTCCACTATGGCCATTCGGTACTGCAATAGATCTATACTGATAATTATTGCGCACTTTATATGCGATGCGCTCGAATCCCCACGATATTTGCTGGAATTCAATTCATTCCTTCAATTTCTCGATATTTAATACACGGAAGCAGCAGTTGTAACGAGAAAGCAGATGAAGCTAGCATTCCTATTGATACTGAACTCTACAGTGCGCGCCACTTTTTTTAAAACTTCCTACTACTTAATTGTAAACTATTTCAGAGTCTACAAGGCTCAGGATATGTGCCAGCTCCGAATTTTTTCCATAGTAATTGTATTACAGCAATTGTGTTAGTATCGAATTGGTTCGCCTTGCCTCTGCCAACAGTGATTCTAAATGAATTGCGAAGAAAAAGCGAAATGTGTCCGTGCACCTCACCTGGACATTCAGCGGAATACCAGGAAACAAAGCCTTTAGCCATGGGCCTACAGTGAAAATTGCTTTCCTGGCCCGTAGCAGTGACTTGGAAGTGTTAAGCTCAATGGTGTCTTCGTTCGTCTCAGCATAAGACAAAACTTCTTCATTACTCCTTAGCGTTCCTCCTAGCTTGTTAAACTCATCCTGAAATCAGCGGCTGCAGAAGTGTCTTTGTTAAATAGTAGAAACAAATTTAGAAATTGGGACTAATGTGCACTATTGGTAAAAAAAAACTATTGATACTTTAAAGGCAACAACCACACGAAGGAAGAATTTAGAGATTTTTGCATTTTTAGAGTACTTTCTACACATTTGTCCAATGCGAAAATAAGAGAGTGTAAAATTACAGTTCACCAACCGAGAGTGGACAATCAGACTTGCTGCCTGCGCTGGTAGAGAGGGACCACTGCAGCTTACATCTGTTGTTTCTTTATGTGTACGCACGTTATAGAAAATCTGCGCTTCTGCGTGTAAATTTCCCTTGAGACGTTTGTAATCGTTAAAACCTCTGCCGGGGTCAACCGTGTGCTGTGACATTCACGGCAGGGGGTCGAACCAGGGAACAGAGTAGAAAATGAGGGGGTCGAGAGGAGGAGGAGGGTTACATTGAGGGGGCAAATACTGTGTTCCTGCTCAGTTTATCAAATTATGTCTATATCCTGGTTTTAAGACTCACAGTTAAATCTCTCATTTTATGTCTGCAGTATTTTGGCATAAATCTGCTAAAATGAAACATCAATGGTATTCGCGTACTCAGCTGATTGAGTAGTCCTTATTATGAAAATCCATTAGGGAAAATCACACTTGGAAGCCCTTGGATTGGTCCCGACATGTGCACGCGGCGGCTAAGGGTTGAAAAGTTTTGAGTATAGATCTAAGAAACGAGCGAATTTCTACAATTCATATCACAATATGTTTGACAGGAAGTTTTGCTCTAAACATCAGCAGAAAGAAAGCTAACATCGACTTCTATATCTTAGATCGAGTTAGCCGTGACACTACCCCAATTTAGCCATGACTGTCACGGCTAAATTGGAGGACTGTCACGGCTAACTAAATCCTAGGAAAAGGCATCGACGGTAGCTTTGTTTTTTGTCAGGTTTAGATCGAAGCTCCTTCTTATACATATTACGATGCTAGTTTTAAAAAACCCGGTCTCTCTAGTACTTAACAAAGTTTTCCTATAGGTTACTTATGGCGTTTTTCGAAAAAAGAGGCGTCAAATATGTCGTATCGTATGCAATGTACACAAGGCCACTCTATTACACGCCGAGCTGCGCGAATGAAAATGACGGACGATATTACGTCTATCTAATAGGTTTCCGCAGAGTTCTTTTTGAACTTTAACATGCTAGTTAAATACCAACGTACCATTCCTGTGTTATCTTGCGAAATAGCCGCTGTGAAAACTCCTGACTTTGCAAGTAATGGCTTTCATTTAGTAACGTGCAGAAAAGGGGGCGTGGTGGTGTTCGGTACAGAATCAGCTGAAGTTAGGGAGGGTGGGGTGGGAGACGGGGGAGGATCGAAATTTGAAAAATCTACACACCTCTACGGTTGACCCTGACCTCTACCATCAAAATTTCCAGTAAGAATTTTCGACGTGCTCCGGATAACTGGCAGTGGTTGTTTTGCCAAGCATTTTTTCTTCATCGCGACGCAACGGCTGGACAGCTACTACACGAAGCCGTACGCGTGCGTCATCTGCAATGCACAATGCCCGATTTTAGCAAAGGGGTGCCCCTGACTTCAACAGACGGATGTACCGCAGTTGACCCCTTCTCTGAAGATTGCAGCACAGGTGCCATCCCGATATTGGCACATGTGCCTATCCTAACGGGCACATGTGCTTTCGTTGGGAGATTAGCGGTGCGGAACAGTTCGTGGCAATCAAGAGTCCACAGATGCGAAGAACTGTACTGGTACCCGTAGATCTGCTACTTTGCCTCCACAGTTCGTCGTTTTTACCGTAACGGATGTCTATTGCTGCTCACCGGACTCGAACCTATGAGGTTGTTGTTTTGTTTATTTTGCAGTCGGCTAACTTACCGTTTCGGCCATTCGCGTGTTAGCATTTACGCCTTTGCTGCGCTGATGACCCTTTACCACAAAATCATTAATCACTACTTAGCACCAGTAAATTCTTTTACCAACATATTCCCTCGCTAAATGTATTGTTAAAGATCTGGATCCTATATAGTTTCGCACATTCAGTAGATGTTGATGCAGCTAGAAAACCTCTAACTGCGAGAATGAGTTTTTATTTGCCCGGTGTCTTAATAACACAAAAGTCACTTTAAGTCTAATCATCTATTTCTCGGTTATTTCAAAGTATAAGAAAAGGACTTTAGACTTTCTATACTTCTTCAGTACAACTTCTTCTGCATGTGGGGTGCAAACGGGGACATTTTCGGGGAGGCCCACTTGATTCTAAGTGTTCGCAGGTTGTTAAAGGCGCCGCAACTGCCGGCAGAACTACCGACCCGGCAAAGGTAGGTGCCGACTACAGTACGTCTTTCGAAGCGGGCCTTTTCCAGGTCAATTCCTGGAAATTTCCCGTTCCTTGACGTCATGTAGGTGTGGCACCTGTGCCGCCTTCTGAAGTAGAGGCGTCTCGCTCCTTCAATCGACCCCGTACTCCGCCCCTCAGTATATACGCCGAGCACGAGGTTGGTGGAAGGGGCACGAGAGGCAGAACCGGCTAACCAATGGTGGTACAGCCAGTGGTTTATCGCGGGGGCCAGTCACGGCATAACCTTAACAGATGACGCATTTTCTAGATCGCGCGAGTTCTTTGCATGGGTATAGTTTACGTTTTTGGAGTGAGACAGTGAGGGATCAACTGTACCACCACAGCACACGTACTCAAGCAAAAGATGCCAATTCACGATCAAGAAAAGATGCTACTACCTTCGTAAGTGAAAGGAACATATGTGAAGCATCTGATTTCACGCGACTTTAGACGTCAAAGCTTTATGCAAGATTTCGAATTCGAACGAGATGAATTCTGGAAATGAAGTATATGTTGGATCAATTCCAGGGTGGAAAATGATCGACTGCTTGTGAGTGAAAGACATTACAATAGCGTTTTGTCTAAAAACCATTTATAGACGTAAACACATTCCCCTGTTCCCTTTTTCCAATTTACACCAGGTTTTACGCGTATATAGCGGGCAGTAAGGCTGTGTTTTTACTGCCTTCTTTGATTGCCTTTCAAGGGCAATGCTATAACAAATGGATCTTGAAAAGATTTCTGTACTGACAAGTTTAGAAGTCCCGCATGTGCGGTTACATAAACGACAACATTACTGCAATACGTACCTGGAAGGTACGCAACCACTTGTCTGCGTACAGTACTCCTCCTTTGGGGTCGATTAGTGCTGACCAGCTTTTGTCGAATTTGAACTGTGGGTATCGCGATCCAACCTGGATAGCAATAACTACGGAAAAGGAGTCTGGAGACTCTTAGGTAGTGCTGGTCAATAAAATATGGATATTCTGAACATTGTTCCTAACTGTAATGTACCACACTATAGAAAAGACTAAAGAATTTACTAGTTAAAAAAACAGCAGAGAAACAAGTAGTACAGTAGCAATAGGAAAAATTGAAGCGGTTATAATATCCAGTTTTTTCTATGCCCAATAGGATGTTATGAAAGCACCTTTATTTGGCTTTACGTCTCGACAATAAATGGAAGTCCAAAGAAGATGCGTGCCGCTGTCTATTAAGTGAATCAAGTTGGAGGAGGATTGAGAGAGGCTCAAGAGAAATTTCCGTTCGAACTAATGAGGGCATGATTACCTGAGTCTGGAGATAGCGCGATATACTTTGCTAAATAGGGCTTGGAATTCCGTTTCCAAGTATGTCATTCATATTTGCAACACTTTACTGTACAAGGAGTTGAACAAGTTTGTCCATGTTTAACTCTGCTCGGATAAAAATGCTGCGCTACAGTGCAGTCCGATAAATTTTGAGAATGCAAACGTTCAAGTAAGGCAGCCAGACAGCAGCCTGATTCTGTGGTAAGTCTTTAGTACACGAAGCGTTCAGTCAGTGGGCGTGCGCATGCACAGCGCACTGATTCAGGCTATTTCCGAAAAGAATACGCAAGATCTGAATCAAGCAGACTTCAACAGGAAAAACATGCACAACTCCTAGTAGAGTAAACAGTAGCAGCTAATGGTTACATATTTAGAAACGCTATTTCAAGCCCTATTTGGCAGAGCATATCATTCGTCTCCGGACTCAATTTAATCATCCCTCTTTTATAGGATTAAATACCCATTGAGCGCAGAACCCTACGGACTCTCACGTAGACTTTAGTCAAGTCGTTTTAGTGTTGGCTGCACCATGTCAGCCGATCACCAACCTCTTCTAACCAAAATCTAATAGAAAGTGAGAATGAGATAGAAAAGCAATGGTAACTGTGTTATACCTACTGCTCGCATCTCATAGAACGCCGCGCATTTTCTAAGCTTAGGCCCATCATTCCATCTAACCAGGAAGTAGAAGGAACTAGCCACTGGTTCCATTTCCGTCCACCTTCTATTACGTTGTCGCATGAGTCTCTTGTAATTTTTGAACCCCTTTATTGTAGAAGTTTTAAAAACGAACAGACCTGGGGATTAGAGGTATGCACCATCCCCAACCCCCACTCGACGCCAAAGCTCGGGCAGCCTGTCGAGCCCTTCCTTCATGAAGGGTTGAGACTGGGGCTTGAAGAAGCCGCCGAACGCCTTCCTGATCACTTTCTCTGTCTTGAACTTCTTTGAGGCGACGATGAATGGCTGAACAGGCGGAAGATTTCTTCTGGGGTAGGAACATCCCAGACCTGGACCACAAGTGGTCGAGAAGCACCTTTTTGGGTACAGATTATACATTGGTATTCGAACGAACATTTTCGAAGGAATATCCGAGTAATTGGAACTTTTGCCTATTCGAATGCCCAAATTGCCCGAATATTCGGATTATCCGAAAACTTGGAATATTCCGTTATTCGAATATTCGAATTATTTGAAAAGCTGAAATATTCGATTATTCGAATACTCGAATTATTCGAAGACTTTAAAAATTTAATTATTCGAACGCTGGACTTGAGCTGCAATTAGCGAGAAGAAATCTATACTTGTAGCATTCACGAATAGAGTAAGAGGAGATATTCATTGCTTGTCATTAGGTCACTCGGATTATTTCCTAGTGAACCTTAGGTATCGTATTTTCTTCCTATAGCATGGGATCGTAGCCATGGCTTTCATAGAAGTTTACTTTCGAGTGAGTGATGGAATCCTTGGATAAAAAGGGGCATAGCCGAGGCAGATCTTAACAGTAATAAAAGTCCTAAAAATTTAAAATTGGTGGTTAAGAGTGATTAATCAAAATGACTTGTTTACAATTTCCCACGCTAGTTTCAAAAATCTCCAACCAGTTTGCGTCAGTCTTCTCCCTCCTCTCCATCTCTGACTCCCACTTGCCTACAGTAAACATCTCCACCACTACCCTCCGCAGTTTTTGGAAAGGTAACTGAATAGCCTTAAAATATCAGGTTCATTGCTTTTGTTGAGAACCTTGTCTCGGGTTCTGTTCTCTGTTATGTCATAGCTTTTACTGGTAGGAAAATCATGATAAGGCTTTTTCTGTAGTAACACCTTTTGTCCGCTACTGCTACTGGTATGACTGCAGAGTAAGTTCCCAAAGTTCCATTAGAAGAAGTCGTTATGAGAATTCCGCCGAAACACTCTTTTTAAAGACAGCGCACGCAGAAATCTCTGTCCGGAACATGAGTCCCGGGCATTTTTGTTATACAACAGGAAAAGGCAGTTTATATTTCCGGAGTAAAAAAACAAGGCGAAGAACGCATTTGGGACCTAGAAAAACGCACAACTAGCTAACAATAAATATTGAAAACGGGAGTTTTCTTGCTGCTTTATACAGAAAAGGCGCTTCACATATAAAGGATATTGCTTGTTAAAATCTAGTTAACTCTGATTCCTCGCGAATAAATTTTGGCGCAGTGATAACTTAACCTATGCAATACCGTTTCTTCGTTCTTCTTGTGGTATCAGTGTCAGCTACGTTCAAAATCACTAGCTGATTTTATGGAAAACATGGCAGTGTGCTAATTTTATTTAGGCTGTAGACATAATCTATTACTTGATATTGATGCACATCTCCATTTTACCGAGGAGTCCTATAGTGAGTGCCAAAATACAGGCTGGTACTACTGTGCTCTATAGGCCTGAGAAACGGGTAACATTTCAATCTGGACAGTTTTAAAGCTGCCTTTCTAAAGCATCTCGAAATGTTATTCGAAAAAATTCGAGTTTCTTATGCGAATATTCGAGTAATTCGAGGAGTCCAAATATTCGATTATTCGAATATTCGAATATTCGATGAAATTAATTCGAATGCCAATCTATAATACCAATGTATAATGCAGCTTTGGTTCTGCGACCGGTTGGGGTTCAACGAAACCCGGCGCACACATGTAATAGGAGGAGTACCTTCGTCGTACATTTGTACTAGATTAGCATGGATCTGGGTTGCTTTCAAGCCAGATTGTGATAGAGAAGGAGAGCGTAACGAAGGTGCACCTTGTCGGGATGCTACATGCTTGTCATGCTGACATGCATCCCCCGGACTGATGCGTAGCAGGGTTGTAAAAGTCCAAAGGGTGCACTATTCAAACCTCAGTCATAACGCCTGTCAACATACGTGGGGAGCCTCGCGCTTAAGGCAGTAGATGACACCAATAGAAAGCGCATGACGAAATAGAAAACTCGCCCACGAAATAGCGGACGAGTCTTCTAGAGCGATTTTCTTGATCACGAACGATTTTTGAGCCGAGAAATTTGAACCTCAACCAATTTTCGAGCTTCTCTTTCAGAATCCGTTAAGAACTCAATCCGTGGATGCTGCCTTTAATACAGGCTCTACTGTGACATGAAGTTGCTTTGGTAAATATCCCGAATAACAACATCGCAGTTGGCACGAAACAGATTTTACGACAGAGACTGTATAATACGAGAGCTATTTGCCGGTATGGAAACAGTGCAGAATGCGCGATGTCTACCTGATTGAGTGCTTGATTTGCAATAAAATACGCATCGGTTATACATGTCGATCAATTTGTGTCTGTTAAGTGAACATCTGGCAGGCAAAAGATGTCAGAGCTTGACCTCAACTCTTGAAGAAAATAGAAGGGAGAAACACGACGAATACGACTTTAATATGAAGTGCATCTCATCATTCACGCTCTCGAAAACGGTATTTCGGCTGGAAAAACGCTCTAGGCGTTCTGATTCTCTCACAAGATCCCGAAGTGATTAGCAGGAACGAGCAGGTGTTTATCACAAGTGATCATATGCCATTTCTATCCCTATGTGATTTCACGGTTTATTTACCCCAACAGTCCATATTTGGATCGCTGGTTGTAGTCATTGTTATCTGTGACGAAGGAAAGTGGTCAGTAGTTTCTTCCACACAAGGATTGGTGAAGTGCCTCGTAAGAGCATCTAAGAGCATCTACCGACATTGTGATTTTCTGTAGCCCGTCTTCGACGAAGGGAATGTGCAGGTAGGAGGAGATGTGTGCTGGCATAGAGTGTGAATAGGAAAATCTCAATCAGTTTCAGGCCTCTCGGAAAGGTATACTGCCAAAATGTAGATCCAAACAAAGATGCTTTCATAACATCGTGCTGACTACAGAAGAAAACTGGATATTGTATCTGCAATGTCTAGGTTCTATGATGACAAGGCGTTCAGGATAATCTGAAACCGCTAGTTTTCGATGTTTCCACAGATTACGTATCTGGGTCGTCACGGCTATGGAAATGTGAATGTGGGTAGGCTAAAAAAAGATTCATAAACGCTGTAATGTGCTACCTCTTCTCCACTAATGGTCTCATGTTCGATGTTGGAACCTTCTAGAATCTTCGACATAGACGCTACTTCTTGAGGTGTCGATACCCAAAGAAGCCCTGTTTGCCTGAAAACACACTGTGTGTCTGTGCTTAAAGTCAGCACCCACGGAAAAAAATCGATTTTGAAATTTTTGCATTTTTTATACCCTAGCCATATGGGTTGCCCAAAACCAGGGTAAGAAAGCACAAAAGTTGAAACTCATCGAGAAAATGTCGAAAACATGCCCAACCCGCTTATTCAAATTACGGGGGTGAGTGGACGAGTTTTCCGTGGACTTGCGCGGTGAACAAGTACACTTCGTTATAACTACAGCAGCGCATCACTTTACGGAGGCTCAGCGGCAGAAATGGCAAAAACTCTGATTTTATTTCTTCCACGGAAAACTCATCCGCGCACCCTCCTAACCTGGATAAGCGGCATGGGCACGTTTTCGACATTTTCTTGGTGAGTTTCAATTTTAGTGCTTTCTTACTTTGGCTTTGGGCAACCCATGTGGCTAGGGTGTAAAAATTCAAAAATCTTAAAATCGATTTTTTCCGTGGGTGCTGACTTTAATAGACGACACTTGTTGCTTTACTGAGTCGTCTTAGAAACGTTCACTCCCAAGCTTAGCTATATAGAATCAAGTTCGATTATATCTAAGTGCTCGCTTACGTGATGGGGCAAAATACTACTTAGGTCAAACTGCTACAGAGGTAGATCCTCGCCCGTGCATGAGCTAAGATACTACGCCATGCGAGTTTACCGTGATTCCGAAAAAAGCGCAGTCATGCATTCATCCTTGCGTAATCGTCTCCATCTCGGAGTGAGACCACTTGGCTCTGCAACGCCTTCACAGCAGTTCAGCAGTCTGCGGCAGCAAAAAACGTCTCCCAAGGCCAGGGGCACCTTTTAGCAATCACTTTTCGGTCACTTTTCGAAATAGTACACCTAGAAAGGTGGTATACCTGTAGAAATCTTGACCCATGCTGTACGTGGATAGCAGTGAGGTACGGTAAATCTGGCCTATGGGCCATAGCATGATTCACATTGGGTTTGGGAGAAAATAGGTTGGGTGGACTCACGCGCGCAAATTTCACTTGTGAGTTGAGGAATCCCCGATGCACCATTCATCTTTGCAATTGTGAGTTCAACTACTTTAGTACACACGTTGCGCTACAACGGAAATACTGTTGGTGGACGGATTTCCCCCATCGTTTTCGGTGGGGACGAATCTCCACCACCTTTGAAATTTCCCTCGTTCTCCATCGCGGAAAGTCGCCGTGGAAGGGAAAATGAAGTGCTGGGGGAATCTCAACCCACTTTTGTGAATGATGATACGGCTCTATATCTCGATAAGGAGTAGAAATCGCCCGGAGGTGAAGACAATCGTGATATGTCTGGTAACCCGTCCTATCAATTCTTGAAAAGCTTGGAGAGATTTGTTGCGTTTAGGAAGAATGCGGTCAGATCAAAAATCGGGCAAAACGAACAATCAGTGTTAATAGAAACAGATCGAAATTTTACACGTGAAATCTGAAACGAGATTTATTACTTAGCCAAAAAACTCACTTCCACAGAGCTTCACCAGTCTTTGCCTCTAACTCAGCTATTTGCTCATATGCATCTGATACTAGAGGCACGTACTCTCGCTCAGTATGGGCATAGCGGATAATGCGTGATAATCCATGAGAACTTCCATTTTTGTGAGGAAGCTCAAACTAAATACAGCTATATAAACAAGCATGTTAGGGAGTACACTCTAAATGATTTATACTTTTGCGCAAAATTACAGCTCTCTTGCGGTTACATCACAATCCGTAGTAATTCAAATACATTGACCGGAGAGTTTCTAATAGAAAAAGGTCCGTGCTTCCTCATGGGACTTCTCCTGAGCTGCTTCCGCAAATTTTGTCACTATTCCCATTGCTTCATTGCTAAGTAGTACATATCCGAGCTTCTTCGTAGTGTAAAAGCCTTAACTTTCCCAAAAACCTCTACGTAGGCTACGCTATTCCCAAAAACCTCTACATAGGCTAAGCTATAGATAAACTGTCAGCGCCATTTGTGCTCTTAAACAAACGAACACGCGTAGTCATACTACGAGGTTTTTAACATAAAACATATATAGAAGGAAGCGAATTGTACTGGAACTATAAAGCTGTAAAAACTGTAATTCAAGGTAAAGACCAACGTATGAGCTAACTCTCTACGCGTCAAAAGAACTTCTAGATGAGGTGAAAATTCACAAAATGTGATGTTAACGCTTTTAAGGTCAGTTGCGAACGGATGCGTAAGAGGCACTGAAGGAGTTAACCACTTATCCACAGGGGGAATCATGAAATCAGCTATAGTGATTACTAAAAGGTTGTAACTGCAGGACACACGTCTTCGCTACGGGAAAACAGAAGCGCGCGGGATCAAGCAGAGGTTAGATATGCGAAGAATGGTCACGAGTGACAGTAAGAAGCCCTTGATTGAAAGCAGATGCGGCGAAAGGACGTCGCGTGCGACGTCGCGCCGAATCCTTTTGGGGATTTATTTCCCGTTTTCTGCATCAAGAACTCTGTTTTTGCTCACGCATAGAGCTCCTCCCCATGTTTTCGCTTACTCAAAAAAACGGGAAAAAACTCTACTATGAAAGTCGCGACTACTCCCAAATCAAGGGCCCCGTAGCGGCGCTCAGTGGGTCGCATCGATGAGACGCAGAGTGCGCCAGACATGACCTAAGGCAAATTTTTGCTGTCGTGAGGAACCCGGCCATGAACTCATTCGTTCTATATCTGATGTATAATATGAGGCGGGGTTGGAGATCATGATTCACGTCTTTTATATGAAAAACTGCTGCTACCGTACTAAAAATTTACGTAGAATTAAGAAATAATACTAGCGGGCAGAAAACTGTTCAGACAATGTCAGGTGTTTAAACAAACTGCAAAAACGCAACATGTGTAGGTTTCTAACCTGCTCAACAAGTATGGTTTTCAGTCCTCTCTTTTGGCAGTGATATGCTGCACAAGAGCCGAATATTCCTGCGCCTATAACAACAACATCGTAAACTTCTTCCATAACTGAGGTATCGTTACCCGGGACCCGTCTGAAACTTTTTTGTTATTACAGTTATCTGTGAGGTGTTCAAACTAATCAATAACTGAGGCAAAGGAGCAAAAACAAACAGAAGCGCAAAAAGGCTGCGAGAGGAAAGCCTTATCGGCGGTGCCGACTACGGACGTGTGTTTCTGCGGTGGATGCGCATTGAAATGACTAGGTCGTGTCAAGTCTCAGTAGGTTGTAGGTGTCTGAGGTCTTCTTTTTTAGAATGACCAGTTCTTAAAAGTAGTTTCAGCAGCAATTTCACTGAATAGTGGTGCGAAAAAGAATTTAATATGAATTTTTCGGAAATTTCTCTTATATTAATTGGTGATGTTTGGCATGTAAACGACCACAAATTTATGGCATATCAAACGCGCACAATCTAAAACGTAAAGTATGCTGATAAAACACAGGTTGCCTCCACGATACGCTCAATAAACATACGTTCGCATAAATGGTCTGCGCTCTCTTTACACTAAAAGATCGTTCTTCCTATGAAGTTCATGCGAAGGCCAATAGTACTTTTCTTTTTAGACAAAATTAGCATTGCGTTAATGCAATACATGAGCAAAAATCTGGCAGGTACTTAAAATGTAATAGATACCAAGTTATCTAATGGGGTAAAAATAAACTGTGATATGTGATCTCACATCTGTTACTACAATACTGCGCACGGACTTTGTCAAAACGACGGTATGTCTGCAGACTTTACCGTC
>KN549359.1:127891-142685 GCA_000797555.1 Oesophagostomum dentatum | reverse complement strand
GAAATTCCGAAATCCACGCTCTGATTTCGAGGAGGAAAAGTGCAGAAGATGAAATCGGTGCTACCATTGAAAAATAGAAGCGAATTATTACGGAGAAGTATAGAAACCGGACCGGCAGATTGAATGTTCAGCTTTAGTCACCCAACAAAAGTAAAAATTTATTGCAATTTTTTCCATGTTCGAGGACATGTGTCAAACGAACGAGTGGAGTGATTTCAGTTCGAGCAAACCCTTGAAATATGTGACATATAAAGCTTTCCAAAGTTTGGTCGTAAATGGAGAACGTACGACTGTCTGAAGCTGGAAAAATTTTCAAAGTGTAAGCCCTAATAACAAGCTTCACTGGAAATACCGCGGAATGCTACGGTTGTTTCTGGGATCGTCTCGCTCTACCCTTTCGAATGGTATGTAACACTTTGGTGACATTTGGTTCCGCACCCAGCGGAGATCTGGTAACCGCTGTCATCTGACCTAAGTATAGAAATATTGCAGTTTTTCATTGCTGGAGGAGCCCTGTTATTCGAAAGGATGCTCTACGGGCAAAATCGAATATATCACATCTTTGGAAGTTAGGTGAAGTGGATTTTAAAACGTATGAAGACTACTAAAGCTGACCTGTAACTGGAGGAAGTATGACCGTCTCAGTCGGAGAGGAATTTCAAAGTATGCCACGTTTCGGAGGAATTTGCGCGAGCTATACAGCAACTGCGCAAAAGCCGTGGTTCCGCTGGTAGTAAGCTGGACCTGCTCCTCTGAATAATGTAAAAAAAAACGTGGTGCCGGCATAACTTCCGGCTCCAGAAAATTTTCCAAATATTCGGATTTTTCGATTTTTAAGGTTTAATAAACAGGCTTCACTGCCTCAAAACATGTACTGTCTCGTTTTATATGACCCGCACGCCCTTTCGAAAGGGGAGAGCAAGAGGATTCCAGGAACAACCATGGCTTTCCGTCGTATTTCCAGTGAAGCTTGCTATTAGGGCTTATATTTCGAAAATTTTCCCAGCTTCGTACAGTGATATCTGTTCCATTTATGGGACAACTTTAGTAAACTTTGTATGTTTTAGAAAGTACACGTCAGTCACGTACAGTCACGCATTGCTCTAACTTGCTCTAACTTGGAATCACTCCATTCGTTCGCGTGACACACGTGCTCGAATGAGAAAAATTGCAATAAAATTTTGGTTTTCGTTGGTTGACGAGAGCTAAACACTCAATCTGACAGTTCGTTTTCTAAAGGTTCCGGTACCACCTGGCCTCTACTTTTCAATGCTAGCAAAGGTTTCATCTTCTGCACTTTCCCTTCTTCGAAATCAGCGTGAATTTCGGAATTTTTAAGTTCATGCTTCAGGCATGAATCCTTACCAATTCCACAAGAATCGATTATCAGTCCATCTTGCATAGCATCTGGCAGTACTCCACCTCTACTTTTCAGTGTTATAATGGTTTCCTCTCCGTCAGTTTGCTTTCTCAGAAATCAGGGATGAAATTTGCAATTTTTTGAAATTTCAGTTTTCTGGTCTGAACATCATCAGCTTCACTTCTCGGCTATTTTCGAACATGCAGGCTTAACCTATCACAAAACACTTATGCTTTTTTCACTCGTCCTAGTTACTGTATGTTTTCGACCAACTCTTTCCTACTTTTTATTCGTTATTTATTTCAATGTTAAGGGAAGGGATTAAAACAGGTAACTCGTATCGCTCGTATTCGAGACACTCATAGTACGCTCGTTTTCCACTATTGCTATTTCTGCATATAAGAGCACTAATTATATAATACCTTATGGACACTTATTCGGAATTCAAAAAGATCAGAAAATTTCTTAACCTTATCTCCTTTTCACGTCAAGTGGCTGGTCTTGGAGAAGGTTCCCCCCTGGCGGCCAGTAAATGGTGAACGTTGCCGGCATCCGCGGCGGCCACCATACCCACAAAAATAAAAGGTAATTTTTGAGGGGGAAATACAGATTCGAAAAAATACAGAAGACAACGTGAGAAGAGGTTCGAGGCAAATCATTTATAGTCTTTGTCATTTCACTCAACAAGCCTTCCCTTGTCCACTACAACAGCATGGCAGGACCCACAAGCGGGGAATGACGAGCGGCTGCTGGTCCGAGGTCAGCCGGTAGCAGTAAACCACCTCTGGCAATTAGCCACAAGAGGTCGCTGGCGGTAATCACCTGATCGCCCGTTTTGGCTATTGCCAACGATGCTGTGCTACTACTGGCTGAGTGCCGATCAGTAGTCACTTACCACGCGCCGCTAGAGAGGCTTGCGATGCGGCTGTGGTTTTGGGTTTACGGGAGGTTTTTGCCGAACCTACAGTTTACAGTGTCCGAGGGGATTACGTGCACGTCAAATTGTGCTGGTAGTTGCTGTTCTCTCTTTGCGCTTCACCAAGGCCAGTAGCATACGCACTTCGGTCATGCTGTGAGTACGTGTTTCTTGTGACTTCTGTGAACATCAGCCGACAGCCCTACAACAAAAATATATAGAGGAGCTACAGTGCGCATCAAAACTATAGACCACCCCTGAAAATCGCAAAAGCTGTAGAAATCCGCGACTTTCCTAGACATCCCTTTACACCATCACAATCAGCATTTCAGATAATATCTATCTTTGAGGCTGCATCTTTTTGCCCCTGTACTATAATTTTGCCAGTTTTTGGGTTAAAATACACAGCGTCAGAACTATAGACCATATTCCTATAAAATGATGAGATGATGCAGATGCAAAATGATGCAGATGATGATGAAATGATGCAAAATTGTGCATGTGGAACCTTCTAGCTCCACTATTTTAGGTTAATTGAGAAGATCTAACTTCGTTTAGCTAGGTTCATTGTAAGTTTTCTTCACAGATAAGACGTCGGCTTTCAGTACACAGGGACAAAATTTTATCTGACTCAGAATACTTTTCCAAATGAAGAGCGCTGATATACAGTCTTTTCAAGTAATCTGCGCACACACAAATTCAGGCAGGACCGACAATCGATTGACCGCCAAGCATCTCTACCCGCTATACTTTGGACCGGATAAATTTCTCGGTATTCGTATAAAACATTCGAATAAATTTACTCGAAAATTCCAATATTCGGGAAACTCAGTTTTCGAGTGTTATTCGATATCGGAATATTCGAAGAAATCTGTTCTCCAATATTATTTGACATTCGAATTTTCGAAGCCACGGAATATTCGAAAAAATTTCGAGTATTTCTTAGTTCCACACAACAGAACGAGTTCCTCCCAATTTCAAGGACCAGCATGTAGACAGCATCCTAACGAGAATTAGTACTGCAAAAAATTTTACACTAGCTACGTCTAGTTGGCAAATTTTGGCACTCCTCAAATTTTACTTAGGCAGGTTGGCGCTGTAGACATTTTCGAAAGTGGAAACGAAAACCTATGTGGTGGCATAACTAGTACATAAACCATTGGAAATCTTTTCATTTGAAGTTTTTTTCCGATTTTAATGTGCAGCTACATACAGCTTATCTGAATTGTCAGAATTTACTAATGCATAAAATTGATGTTTATTTTGTACTTCCTTAAAGGCAGTGCCTATGCTTAGCACCTGCAAGTTTTTGATTTATTGTGAAAGAAGGACTCATGGAAGAGGTTAGGGTTCAAAAATGTTCACTCAGAACTCATTCATTATCGGGGAGACTGCTCCCGAAATGTGTCGTCTACTTGCGCGATTTTGCGGACGAATTGTCCATCTCACAGGTGGTTGATGTCCTATGTCGCCTCCATCGCAACAAGTTGGAAGAATCCTAAGCTTTCGCTTTTGTATAATCACTGTATTGTTTCAGCCAAAGCGCACTACGAGAGGGATAGCTCGTATGCCAGTCGAGCAGCCACGCACGGCATATTTTCTGGAGAGAATTTCTCAGCCACTAAGGGCTTCCGAGCTTTTTAACCTTTAGCTTTTAGACTGTTGAACTTATTCTTGAACCCCGGCTTATTTCATGAATCTTTCAGAATCAGTCGAGAATGTAAAAAGCGTTCTGAGTTTGGTCCTGCATTTAATATCTTGCCTCAGAGTTACAATAGCTTCATGGATTGGACACGTGTCATTTCGGTGAAACGCTGTCTTCGGATAACCCCGGTACGGGGTATGGAATGGTCCTGTAATTTTTATCCGCCTATATACTTACCGTAATGGGGCCACTTTACAAAATAAACTTGCTTTCCGGACTTGTTGCTTTGTGCAGCCCTACCTTGTAAAGTTTAGGAAGAGTCATGGGTTTGGAATTTTGAATCGCCTATTGGGAACTAGCTAAGCCTTGCTAAATTGGACTTTACGACGGAGAGATAAAAAGAAATTTTTTACTTAGTGCTAGGTCCTAGCTAGTTCATGAAACATAACTCTGCTGAGTTTATTATCTCAGATACAGATCATATCATGATCAATGAACACTTATCTCGAAACATGCCGCAATGTTTATAAAGTTCGTCCTAGATTAGTATTTTTTTCAGTAATTATTTTAAATAAAATCATGATAATCTCCTTTGGAAACGAAATCGTAGCCTCGGTTCCACGTTTTCTGTAATAGATATTCGAACTGATTCATTCGAATAATTATTCGAATGATTATATTCGGATGCAAACATTCGAATAAAACATTTGAATATTTTTCGGAAATTCGAACTTTCGAAAAATTTAATTTTCGAATAGATTTGAAAATCGAATACTCGAAGAAACCCGATTTCGTATATATTCGGAAATTCGGTTATTCGAAAAATTCTATTCTCGAATTATTCGAAAATTCGAATATTCGAAATTTTTTGCAAAAATCCGGAGTATATTACCCATACGGCCGCCCAACGCGTCCCAACATGTCCGCCGGCATGTGTGTGTCCGCAAACTACTTGAGGAGACAGTATGCTTTATTCATGACAGCGGCAATGATTCCAAATACATTAAAGAAATTCGACCTTAGCTGTCGCTGAGAGTCACGCCATATGTCCTTCATCCATTTTCTACTAACAATGAGCAACTATCCCAAATTGTTTACGTTTTATCGCCCAGTGGTTCCGTAATTGATTGTTCGGATAAAATCAGACGGAATAAATTCAGTCATGTCATTAACAACGCCTCCCTTGTAGTATGTTTTATATGAATGCTATAAGGGCTGCATCTTTGGTTTACTGAGTATGGTGAGGATAAAGTTGTTGTTGTTGTTTGTTTGTTTGGAAGGAAGGGATTTGTTAGTCGTTCGTGGATCAATTGGGTATAAGCTGCCTCTGCCTGCGCTTTGCTTCTGTGTGTATACAACTTCTAAAGCTAAATGACTGATGAGATAGGCGATTAAAAGTAGAGCTAACATCTTTCGCTTTGCTTCATTTACGAATTTTTCGAAAAGTTTCGAGATTTAATATGGTGACTCGAAATGTTTTTTTTTTTCGGTCTAATTTTCGCACTTTCATCAAGAGAAGGTTGTCAGTGAACTATTTACTTGTACAATATTATTACGCTGCTTCAGTCAAATTGCTTGCATTTAGACTGACTACATTTCATGCGGAATCGATTCGCCATAGTATTCTCTAGCTTTGTGCGAATATGTCTAGAATATTAATGAGCTCCCGAAGCGGCGAACACCATCTGTTCGCAGTATTAGTCAGTGTTTTTATAGTATGGATGCGTTATGTATGCGATTTAGAAAGCTTTGCACTGTTACACCTCGCGCTGTGTTAGCTGAAATATTGCTTTTCTATATCGCTTTGAATCTGACGTTCGAGAGGTAGTGTTTTTATGTAGAGAGAAGTCCACTGGCATAACCAACTTAGTGCTCACTGATTACTCACTCAGTTGTTATCAAATTTTTGTTTACGAAGCATGCAAGCTAGGATTGAAAAGGTCGTCTTTTATGTATATCTTTCTATAATATATCGGTTTTCCTTGCATTGTAACTATAAAAACGATATGCGTCCATTATTTTCAGAATAGGATGAGACCCCGTGCATTACACGTCCGATTTGTTTGAGCTGTTAATTTTTCTTCGTTCCACTTTTTTCGAATATTTGTATTCGCGTGAAAGTCCAGAGGATGCAGTTTGACAGTATCAAGAAGAACGTTGCGATACTTCTGAAATTATCCAAAGTCAGAACGAAACAGTATTTAGTACAGAAAACGGTCATCCAAAAATTTAAAATGAATATAAAAATTTTGCTGGAGAAACATTTTTGGAAACAACGACGTATATTGAGCATTCTGACGACGTTGATGTGAACCTGCAAGTGAAAAGTCCTGAAACATCAAAGCTTATTTTTCAGCACCTTCTCATTAAGTCTCCATTTGCTGTTGTTGCCGACTGTAGTAGGAACAAAATCGATTTCGAAAGATATCTTGAAATGGTATTTGAAGGTGTCTGAGGTGTAGTTGATTTCCCTGGTGTCAATAGCGCAGCTGTTGGCTAGGGGTTTCCAAGCAGTCGCATATTTACTGCTAGTAAATTGTAAAATTAGTTAATTAAGTTAATTATTTAATTAGATTATAAGGTTTTGAAATAATATTTTGCCACGCATGGCCTGGGCCAGATCGTTTCGAAATATCATCGCTGGTCTACTCTATTCTCTGCTCAGACTGTTGTGCGGACCCGATGTTTCGTGCGAACAATCTCGTCAGAAGTGTCACTCGCGGTAACTCGACTATAAAGTCAGCTGTTTCTCGGCGAAACGCTTTTGTCTCTTCGCAGGTATCGACTGGCTGTTTCGTTGTCAGGCAGCCATGTTGAAGTCAAGAGCTGTTGCCCTATCCATTTTGCAAACGCTGTTGATTCTTCTTCCGCTTTGTCTAACGTTTTCTTGCTTAGAAAAGTTTATAGCTTTTCATGTTATTTATATAGAATACCAAACAAAAATCGAGTTCAGATTGACTGCGGTTTTTTACTCGAAAAAATGCCTAAGGATTAGAGTTTATATATGACTAGTGATCATGTGGAATTTATTAGATTTTTGAGTGAACTTATAGAGGGTTAGGAGACGCGCGACGGACCGTTAGCAACATGGTTATTAAGGAGTGGAAGGCTATTTTTGTTATTAAATAGTAGCACATCCGCAGCGCTTTTGAAACCATATTTTCCTCGAGAATATAGGCAATTTGAGTGAAAGGTGTTATATTCGGTCAGAAATGCAGTATGAGATCTGCAGCCGTAGCTGAGCTTCCACCAAAACTGAATAGAGGTTTTTTATGCTACTGAAGGGGTGACTGCTTTGGCTTCGAATCTTTTAGTAGTAAGCGAAGCAAACCTTTTTCCAAGTTAGGCCTCTCTTCCTTAGGATAGGCCCTGTTATACCGATGGTTTCGTTAGTTCAACTCAGTCTTGTTATCAGAATACCATATCGAGAAGAATACATTCGCTTTTTTGTCGGTCTTGAATCTTCGGGGGCTCTACTGCGCTTTCGTTGCTGTTATTGGTCGCATTCAATTTCAAACAAAATTGCGTTTTGCTTCCGAAATGGGTTGTTACCACGGTTCTCCTATGCTCATTTGCTTCTCGAGCGTTCCTTAGGTCTCCAGTTTGCGAGAACGCGGTTCGCGACGCTGTTTTTCCGCGCTTTTTATTTAGAAATGTGCCAGCTGCACCGAAGATATGGCTGATGGAGGGATAGCTCGGCTAGACGACAACCTCTCCAGGGTATCTCAGCTTTATCTTCTTCATTAGTTCCTTTAGGTTTAGTATTGCTGTCGTACTTCGACGCTAGTACAAGAAGAGTTGGCTACAGTTTAAAGCCAGTACCCACTCTATAAACGCTTCCTGAGTTCTCGACGGATTCTGAAGGACCAACTCAAAAATGGGTTGGGGTTCAAATTTCTCGGCTCAAAAATCATTCCTGACCGAGAAAATCGCTCCAGAAGACTCGTACGCGGTTTTGCGGACGAGTTTTCCACTTCGTCGCGCTCTTTCTGTTGGAGCGGTCTACCGCCTCAAGTGCATGGACATGGCAGGCTTGTATAACTCTACTCATATCGAATGGTTGCAGCGCTTTAACAAGTGTGGAAAATAAAGTGACAAGACAACTCGTCCTCGCATCCTTCGTAACTTATCCACCGAGTACCCACCGAGTACCCAACGGCCGTTTTCTCCGCAGCGAGCAGCCTACCGGCGCTCTCACTTTGGGTTTTGGCTATTCAGCCACCGAGGGTTCATCCTGAAAATCAAAATCCGTTTTTAGAGTGGGTGCTGCCTTTAAGCTATACGGCTACTGCTGTCCTTACCTTTCAGTGGAACTAGGTTGTTTCTAATAATTTTTCGGCGGCTCTTTTATCCAGTGATTTTATCCAGTCTTCTGGAATAAGTGAAGCGAATTCAGCGCAGACTGACGGATGCAACCGTATACATGTTATGCGATACATGTATAACCTGAAGTTCGTTCTAACCATAGTTGGGTACGGGAACTTGGCTCGTCGGAGGGTGATGGGTATGACAGGTGCTGGAGAGTTTTCGGGTGAGAAAGAAGCTGACCTGTCGACCAGGGCGGGGGAGGAGTGGTAGGTCCTCACAATTTGGGTGATAGGTGGGTGGTAGGTCTTACTTGAGTACTTGACTCCGACCTTTCTACCTATGGTTCTAATTCCTCACCAAATTACTGAAGAATTTATTCGTTATTATTGGCCTACTAATCTCTCCAGGCAACTTGGATTAGAAAGTAGACACTTAAAGCTTTTCTTTTAGAAAATCACTTAGCTGGACTATTTTTCCAAACAAAATTATGAACAATTTATTTGTGGTGACAATGGAAGATGGTATGAGGTTGAGTGCCAAAGTTGGAGGCATTACTTGGAGGGGGGGGGTCTCAGTTGAAGTTAAGGTTTTGCTTGATTTAAGAGAGGAGCACTTTTGTACTATTCGTCGTGCCCGCTGGTATTCACACTTTTCAGAAGAGATGTTTATCCGCGATGCACAGGGTATGTGGTCCCAGTATTATCGTAAGCGAACATATGTTGAACCAGCTGAGAGTGAGAAAGCACCGTGGTTTTGCTTTCGAGTGCGTACTTACGTTTGCCGGTGTCCGTGTTGTGTCTGCATTTCTTTACAACTGCGACTTTTCTTGCTACCAAGCAACAGCAGTCTTTCGTTGCTTAGGCTTCACGAATGTGTTTATGATGTATTAACTTCGTTTAAAATCATGCAGCACTTAGCTTATGTTGAAGCTTACTTTTTCCTACTCTCTAAAGTCATGTAGAGGTGCTAGAATTGATATAACATGCCACGCACTTGTGTCGGGAGTAATTAGTTGTAGGTCATTCGCCCACTCCTTAGTTATGAAATGTCACGAAACTTAATTGACTGGAGTTTTTCTTCGAAAACTTCTGAGGAATGATTTTTTACTTGTAATATTTTAGTAAGATAGCCGGCATAGTCGTTTGTTTCCTTATGATTTTATTTCCATTCTCAATCTCGAACTGCAGCAATCTTGGAGTCTGGTCCTGCTCAAAAGGTCCTAGTTTTTAATTCACAGATGCAGAAATCTTACTGCTTCCATTCCTGGCAGGGTTATCTCGATGTCCCATTACTGCAGTATTGCTCCAATTCGTCAGTTTTAATAAACACTGCAGTGTTGCTTTCACCATATCACTCGTCCACTCATCATTGTCCATTCTGTTGTCGGGAAACAACGTTAGCTCATCTGCTATGTGCGATTATACCAGCCTTATCTGGTTTGTGTGGCTGACTCTGATGAATGTATGCGCGTTTGTTGCTACGAATACTTTAGAAAGATTGTTGATTGTTTAGATTGTCGATTTTTTGTATCCTTTGTGATTGCCAGAATAGCAGCGAACGATAAAACCACGTTCCCTTAGATTATACCATCAAAATTTCTGAGTAGGAAGGCGCTTTCCATCTATAAATTCACTAAAGTCTTTTGTTTTGGTTGAATGAACCTTTCATAACAGGTGCTGTTCCATTCATAAGATGAATAGCATGTGATTATTCGGTCTGTTTCTGAGGCGTTACTTTAGAAAAGCTTCACTTTTCTGAGCTAAAGATAAAATCAAGCGACGTTGCTAACTGAAATGCACATGTGCTAATGAATTACGGTAATCATTGGTGGAGTTACAGGTTTTTTGCGAGGAGCTTCATCCCCCCAGATCCAAAAGGGCAGGGTCAAGAAAAATTATGGTTGGTTAATTTTTAAAATATCTTTGGGAATAAAAAGCCGCATTTTAATAATTGTAATGAAAATGAAGTGAAATATTTACTCCTTTTTAATTTTTCGCTGGCGTACAGGACATTTTTTAAAAAATTTCGGGATATTCTGAGAGAGGAGGGGGCTCATTTAGAAGTCTGTGGAGAATGAATTCAGAACACCCTGGTGCAAATAAGCTCCGCATGTCAAACATCGATCGCAGGTATTTGAGGTTGCGCTAACGGTTAGGCTACAGACAAGTTTACGGCACGAGTATACTACCTTATAGAAGGGGTGCATCAGGAGTGGTATGGTGTAATGCCTAACGGTTTTGCATCTTGTCCGAAGGACCGGAGTTCTCCCCCGTAGAACCACAAATTTTTGCAACAGTAGAACTGCCATTTCTACTCATATTACACATATTCGATGCATGAAACACACTTAGAGACTTTGTTGATTGTTATTTCCGTTTCAAAAAGTCTTCGGAAGTGTTTTTTCTGCGTAAAAAGCTTACCTTTTCGCTTTTTTTTGTAAGTACGATAACTTTGTCATTGCTTTTTCTTGAACTACAAGAATTGACCTGAACAATCCTTACTCCTCTTTGTATTATTATGCTCAATTTCCCGATCATATGTTTCTTCGTTCCCGAGAAAGTTGATGTGGACACCCCTCTAGTTTTGATGTGGCAGACCCCTTATTTTGGAGGGATGCCACATCAACTTTTCTCACGTCTGACAAAACCTTTTCTTCTACTGTAAACTGCGTTTAGCAGAGCATACATTCGGAAAGCCTGCAGTTAAGTCGTTCCTTAAAAAATTCAATAATCGAAGAGTAACCGATGTCTTACGGAACCCTACTTTTCTTACTTGCTAGCGGCACCTTTACTTTAACTGGATATTTGCCTTGAAACGCGCTATCTTTTCAAGCATCCGAGAGACCATTAGATGCAGGAGGTAATGCGCTGTCAATTAATACATGCATGTCCGAGAACATTCCGAGAATTACCACTTATTCATTTTTTCCGCTAGCATACTTTCGCGCTTATTTCAAGAAATTCAGCATTTAAAAACCCCCATTTTCCCCTTTTATTTGCTTTTTTGCCGCTGACGTTTAATAAGTATTATTCCGCACTGCTTCCTAACTTTACGAAGTTTCCCATCACTTCCATTTTTTTGCAAAAATTTGGCTCAATCGGGCATCGAACTCTCGACCTGATAGCTCCGAATTTCATCGATTTTCTTTGATAATTTCAGCCCTCTTTAGCTCATTTGCTCCTCCACTATATTTGTGATTGAGACATTTGAAGATTTGAGACATTTTCATTTTTTGAAGAAAAAAAAGACTTCAGCGGGGATTGAATCCCCGAGCTTCGTATATAATTTATTTTGTTACAGCATCCTAACATATTACTATTAATGAGGGGGGGGGTGGTCTTCATGGGGGTTACCCGAGGGAGAGGTCGATTTCGGGGGCCTCCTGACACGTCACAAGCTTGATCCCTGATTAGGCTGACGGGAACAGTCTTCTTTTTTCGCCAAACAAGAGATAGGGATGTATGGCAAAATGGGGAACGAAGAATCGGCATATGTTATACGAAGAACCTTTGACAAAGTTTTTTTTTCAGTTAAGGAGAGGTTAGAAATTAGTGCTTTTGGCGCACATGGAGCGTTCGGGAGGTGTTTCCATAAAAAGGGAGCTGATGACGAATAGAAAGACCTCCAGCCTCCAGTAGACACAGTATGCACGCTCATTTTCAGGAAATTATTTGCGGATGATGGAGAAAGTTAGGACCTAAGCATAGCTTTTTTTAATCATGTTAAAACGCTACCTTCAGGAGTAATGTGAGGAGAACCCTTGAATTAATGTTGTTGCAGAGGTATCCAGCGCTAACGTTAACCCTAATTCAAAACAGCTTAGCTATCCAATTACTCAAAAAAGCGGTCTACTGATGACAAGCCATGTCTCGACCTTGCTGTTATCGTTTCTTTTTGCTTAGTTTTTTACTACAGAGGAATCATGCAGGCTTCCTACTTATAGCGAGATTGTGGATGAGAGAGAGCTAGTATACTGGCACCTCGAGTTTTTCTTTATAGATGCGAAATTAACAGAAGTATGTGTGGTTAGAAATTCGATTGAATTCGCGTACAATGGAGCTGTAGCGCTTCGGGTCCACGGCACATATTAATAATGCATTGTAGTCGCACAAACCTAACAAACATGCCATTTGTGATTGAATGTGATTGATGTGGAAAAGCTCATAGTCCTACTGAATTATAGGGTTTTCTCTAGCTTACTGTATAATTCGTTGAAGAGTTTTGCGCTCAGTGAGGAATATATTTCAGGAGTAGATGTAATAATTTTTTACTTCTTCAGCTGCATAGCACAAGGAACTCGCTATGCATCTGTTTATTGACGAACTTTGGTCTGGTTTTCAAACCGGATGAAAGGAGCGAATCAGTCATTATATTGTAGTTTAGTTTATCGTTTGTCGAATTGTCGTTAAGGTTCGATGTAATAACTATCCAGATACTGTTTTATGACTTCTAACAGTAAAAATATCCAATATTCATTTAGAAATTTATTGAGGGGATGGGGGGTTGACATTTTATGAAATTTAGGTATTCATGTGAAGCGCGCGGTATTTGCTGAATTATAACTATTCTTCTTAAAAACGCGGTGCTTCTCGATCCATCACTTCTTCTTCTGCTCCCATGAGTGCTTTTTTTCCGTACCAGCCAAAACTTATATTCCTTCCTCCTTCTTTCTGCTTACTGTTTCAGTATCCTCTTTGCCCACTTTAACAAGGAATCTATCTCCTAAAAAGTTTCTTTCAATGCTTTTCTTAAACGGTTTGAGTATCCTGTTTATTTCTGCAGCTGATGCTAAATTTTCCTTATTTTGCCAAATTATTCTGGTGATCGCCCTGTTCTCCCACTTATTGGTGTGCTCTTTGGTTTTCGTTTCTGTTACGACTACACAGCGCTGATTGATTCACGTGCTGCCCATAATGCGCAACACACCCTATTTGATTATTAGCAGCGGAGTCGTTTTGAAGTTCGCGCTGTCCCAGAATTTTAATATTTGACCAGGCTTCGGAGTTTGTTCGTAGATTCAGACGGTTCTTTCGATTTAGGTTCTGTTAGAGGAGAGATGACATCACTCTTTGTGCCCCATTTATTTCTCCAATTTCTCTCGCTGATGTCATTTTAGTCCGGTTTTTCCATCGCATATGTTCTTCTTTATGGTGCTGAGATGAGATGTATTCAGTTTTTCCTCAAGCATTCTCATGCAGCAGTTTCTCGATTTTCTTCATGGACATTTATTCGTTGGGTTTTTATTTGAGGTATATGAAGTATCTGCTTTTGCTACTCTCTTATCGTTGAAACATAGTAATCATTATTAATGCTTGCTGCATTCTTCTTCAAATAAAGCCTGAAAACTCAATCAGTTTCGATAGTTGAAGTACTAAATTGTTTGACTTGTGGTTCAATAACCTTGTGACTAGAAGCGCAACCTTTGCGCTGCGGTGGCACACCTTTGTCATGAGCAAACATCTAACTCAAACCTGTCACTTTGAACGTAGTTATTGGAATACTCTTCACCGCCTGTCGACACAGTTGTGATCAGTTTCTGAGCTATATCTCTGTTTATACTGATTTTATAATTCTAGGGATTCTTTATGTATCATACGAAAGTGTTTCGTGTAAATACCGAAAATCTTTTCCATTTTTCCATTTTTCTCGAACAGTAGATAGGCAAGCAGAAAATTACCGCGTCTTACTCAAATGATTAACTGGTTTTCACAAGTAGCGTATGTTAGTTTTGACCTGACTGCATGAGCAGTCGCGTCTCAGCTGTTCCTTATAAATTCTAATAAAGGCATTTTTGCAGCTGCTTCTCTAACCGATCTACTAGTCCGATCAGATCGGGTTCCTTTTCGGGCGATTCAGGGCGAAAATTGGAAAGCGAACAACTAATTCAATCTGAAAGAAACCTTTTTGCATAATTCTATCGCCCGAGCTTATAATTCTCTTCTTTTATGCAGATTAGCTGTGTTCGCGCTCACATTTAATCAAGAAGGCTTTGAATGGGCGGCTCGGAAGCTTTTTACAATATGGTGAAGTGGGCAGCAATAGCTGAGTTTACCCACGAACTGAGTACACTCGTCGAAGAATCGAAACTGCATACATAGCAGGAGGTATCATGAATGGAATTGCGGAACGCTATGTGATCAGCCTGACTCTGTGATTAATAGTGGCACTGTCAAATAAGCTATGAACATTTTTCTTCATGGGAATCGTTGGCTTGTTTGCTGAAGCCGGCTCTGTATTTTAAGAAAATTGGCTTGTGATTTACTGTGGAACGCGTGGACTGCTCCCATTAAGGAGAAACCTAAATCACTTCGAGCTTATTAAGTGCTATTCGCTGCAGGATTCATAATTTATCCGCGTTCGTTGTTATTTCGCGCTTCACATTGTTATATGTAGTTGCGCCAATATGTTTCCAAGTCTTTCATGCGGTCGGAGTTTTAAAAGTAATATGAAGCATTCGCGCCGCGCTCGTTTCATCCGGAATGTGGCATATCTCATTCTCTTGGAGCCTGTTGCTTCGATCTTTATAGAGCTTCTCCTGCTAACGATCTTTCTTAAAATATCCTTT
>KN549358.1:63113-74480 GCA_000797555.1 Oesophagostomum dentatum | reverse complement strand
TAAGATAAGCCGCAGGAGAAATTGTACTCTGGGCGCTCCGCTACTCTTAATTCTATAAAACTAAAGAAAATCTTATTTACTAGGTCGATTCATAAATTTTCCACAAAGCCTTTGATCCTTCCGTATTTGGTGTGCACGGATGTTGGTATAGCCCCGTTTTGAGTCCGCCGTCGTCAAATCGCAGCCGTACTGTTCGACGGCAGCCGAAGCAGAAAACGGAGCCGTTGACCGCCGCCTTGATTATATTGTCCGCAACGTTGCGTCCCTAACACATTTAAGTATACAAAATCAAATCAACTGATTACTCCAGAAAGCCGGACTAATTTCGTGTGTAACTGCCTGTTTTGGTCTTTTCGTTTTGCGTTTTTCCACCGTTGAGTCATGCAGTAATACAAAAAGTAAGTTTACCCCATTTCCTAGACATTTACTGGCATATTCTGCATGCTAAAACTGCGCAACAAGGAAATATAATGAACAGTGAAGAATCCTCTTCAGTTCCACTTGTTGTCTTACGTAAAACAATTGAATCCTTGTCGTGTTTTAGCGTGCGAAAGGACTAGAAAACAAAATGCATTTATTTCCTTAGAATGTTTTTGGAAGAACGAAAGTCACAAAAATACTGTCAGTGACAAAAGATGGTGCAACTGCTCTTATTAGAGCAAAGTTTAAAAAGGGCACTTAAAATATGGAAAAACCAAAGAAAGATGATAAGTTGCATGAAAACGGAATTATGACATATTTAACGAGTTCTTTTTCGAAATGAGAGGAATGAACTTCTCCTAAACAGTATGGAGGAACGTTGCTTTTGATAAAAACTTGGACATGAAACTATTTGGGCAAGAAAACATGCAGATGCCATCGAAAAATGTCTTTGAAATCGCTACTCTGAAAAGAATCAACTCAAAAAAAGTCGAAAAGACAGCCCGTCGGCGCCGTTCCGCAGCTGAAATCCTCCGGCGCACTCAAAACAGCTCTCACCGACGGCATGCGGGACGGCTCACATGGACGGCAATCAATGCGCACATTATCCACCTCGCCGTTGCAAATCCCCGGCCAACTCAAAACGGGGCTTATGTTGTCACCATGTGCGTAACGTGTGTATGTGCATGTTACTCTATCATCAATGGCTACCGCTCCCCTACCCTGCATTTGCAGGCCACAATGCCGCACAGTCACCGTGACAGAATGTACCTGCGCCACTGCCTACTTTTGTATCACGATTCGGGCTTCAGTATAAAGGAGACACATATCAAGCTGATGGATGTCTACGATGAGGAGGTCATCTCTTGCGACACATGCAAGATTTGATTCCCCAAATTCAAGAAAGGGGATTTTTTCCCTCGAAGAAGCTGATGTCAGGTCGGCCGATGGAGCTGGATTTGGAAGTGTTGCGTTCCACCGTGGAGGACCCGGATCTTACCACCAGGAAAATAGCGGTCATGCTCGGCTTCGGTCAATCGACTATTCTATGTGGGGAAAAGCTCGGCACGACAGTAAAGCAGATAGCAAAAAAGTCATGGCAAGAAACTTATAAATCCACCTAATGGCTGAAAACTGTTCAAAAACGCGCGCAAATAAATGGCGAAAACTGCCGAACTGGGATTAAGCTCAACAAGGCAACAATCGAGATCCGCAGGCACTCGTCTCATCTCTTCGCAACAGCCCACCACAGATGTCTTTTTTAGTTATCGACATTTTTCAGCTATCCGTACATGTTCAGTGTGATTAGGATTCTCCTCAATATTAAGGATAGCAACGCTATTCTTACAATTAATGGTGCCAATATCTAAGAAACAGTGCTCTCGTTATCGTTCCGTCAAGTTAACCAGGTTCTCCTTCAATCTCTAAGTAAAGGCGCAGCTGCGTTCCTGCTGCTATAAAGCAAAAGTCTGTTTCGGGATAAAATTGATAGAACGAACCAAGGTTCCATCGAAATCCGCTCATAGTGACAATCGTCGGCTTTTGACAAAAAGGTACGATCCCACATGTTCCCGTAACAAGCTCAGGATTGATTCGGACTACATGTTCTCCCTAGAAAAAAAAACGAAGTAATCAGAGCTGTCTCCTAGACTTTCGTAATTCGTTGACAAATAGTATTACCTCATCCAACACACATGTAAGATTTTCGCCGTCGAGACAATAGACGTCTTTGGTGAGGAATTTCGACGAATAATATAATGAATTTATGGTAGCTAAGGTGTGGTCGAAACGTCCCGACGTTCCACCTAACAACAACACCCGAGAAGCCTGAAAAACCGATCTGATGCAAAAGACCTGTCCGGGATAAGTTCTATCGCATGAACTCATATCAGATTTAGAAGAAAATATAGTATTGTACAAGAGAGGCGAGCAAAAACACATTAGTGTTGCATTCTTGATCTTTCAGAAATTTATGAGCCCTGGATGCTGTAAGAATGCTCCCAGTGGAAGCGTTTTTCCACTGGTAAACTGCTTATTGAATAGCAATTTCCACTGGAAATACTTGTATTTCCACTGGGAGGAGTTTTTCCAGCGAAATAGCTATACTGGATGCGGGCCCTGGTGGCTGATCTAGGAACCCTGTTCACGGCTAAGTAGAGCAAGGCTTCTAGATACATTTCGTTGAACTCCTCATATCTCTGCACTACTAATTCAGAAGGCCTGTTCGTACCAAAATAGGAAGTATGCCCTCGAATGCAGCCTTTGTATGACATCCCCTAATTATTTAGCTCTTAAAATTCGCATTCAATAAAAACACTCGCAAAATTCTTGTGCATCGTTTTTTTATCACGGAATGAGAGAGCAAAGCTCTTGAACAACCTGTAGTAGTGATAGTGGTCGCAGTAGTAATGCCCAGTTTGGCCTGTTAGTGCTATAAAAAGAGGGCTTAATTGGCGTATTTAGCTTATTTTTGCCACATGAGACGCTATTCTTCTGATTCTGAAAGAAGCACTGAGCAATCTCAACTCAAGCGGTTGCCCTCTTTCTCTCCTCCAATCTACTAAGTACTTAAAAAAGTTTCCGCCGTTTATCAATAAGTCCTGTTATAGGTAATGCGATCATATGCCTTAAATTATAACACCTAAAATTATTTGTATTAATATTGACCTTTACGACTATTTAGTCTGCGATTATCATTGTTTACATTACATTCCTTTTTATTGCCTTGAAAATGCCGAACTTTGTGCTGGCAAAAGCTCACTTGCGGGAGGTCTTGTTCCATTACTTTTCGTTACACAAGAGTGCAGCTGAAAGTGACCGATGATTTGTTACGATAATCCAAAAAGAAGAAAATCGTGGGTAAAGCCTGGCAGCCATCTAAAACAATATGTAAATGCGATATTCATAGCAGGAACGTGATGTTGTGTATTTGCTGGAATCAAAAAGGTGTACTGTACTACGAGCTCTTAAAGGCAGCATCCACGCTCGGAACGCTTCCTGAGTTCTTGACGGATTCTGAAAGACGAAATCAAAAAAGGGGTAGGGGTTTAAATTTCTCGGCTTGAAAGTCATTCCTGACAAAGAAAACCGCTTCAGAAGACTCGTCCGCGATTTCGCGAACGAGTTGTCCAACTAGTTTTCCGCGCTAGTTAGAGCGCTGCTATAACCCTTGGATGCGAATAGAATTGAAAGTCTCGTCCATGTCCTTGCGCTTAAGGCGGTAGACGATCCCAAAAGAAGTCGAGCGGCGAAATAGAAAACTCGTCCACGAGACTGAGGACAAGTCTTCTGTGGCCGTATTACGAAACGATCTGGCCCCGGCCATGCATGGCCTAACGTCCCCGACCCGCTCATTCTAAAAACCGTAGTGTGGTCTGTGCAAGAGCAACACGAAGTTCGAAGTACCAAAAGATGTTGTTAATGGTATTGGAGCTGTAGCGCTTGAACTAATTTGTCTGCAAGCTTTTGATGTAGCGCTGGGCCACGCATGGCCCGGGCCAGATCGTTTCGGAATACGGCCACTGGGGCGGTTTTCTTGGTCAGTAATGACTTTTGAGCCGAGAAATTTGAACCTCGACTACTTTTCGACTTCCTCTTTCAGAATCCGTCGAGAACCCAGAAGGCGTTCCGAGCGTGAATGCTGGCTTTAAATCCGAATGAAACCATCGCTGCTGCCCGCTATCAAGAACAATTAGTCAACCTGAGCCAGGCACTGGGACAAAAACGACCTGAATATGCCAAAAGGCATAAAAAAGTCACTTTTCAGTATGGCAACGCTCGGTCACATGTTGCAAGATCTGTCAAGGAAACCTTGGGACAGCTTGGATGGGAGGTATTACCCCACCGGCCATATTCGCCAGACACTGCTTCTTCGGATAATCATTTGTTTCGATCGATGCAACATGACCTTTCAACGCGCACTTCGGCAATCATGAAGATGTTCGTAATTAGCTCGAAGAGTGGATCAACTCAAAGGATGAGTCCTTTTTATCGAGGAATTCATTTGTTGCTCGAAAGATGGCAAAATATTATTGCTAACAATGGAGCATACTTTACTTGCATAACACGCTTTCTACATTAAAAAAATAAACCTATAAAAATGCCATAAAAACAGCGAAACTTTTTGAAGTACCCTAATATATCAAAACCGGAACCGAAAAGTTACGCGTATGCTGCCTTTAAATGAGCTTCAGGCACACGTATTGTATAAGCAAGCAATCCCGACAAAATGTACTGCCTCAAAGTTTCAAAGAAGAAAATGAGACTGAAAAGCACGAAAGTACGGATAAAAAAGGTACGGCAGAACTGCAAACATTTGTCGATAAAGCAAAACAACTCTTATGATCAGAACAAGAAAAGGAACTTAACTGCAAGCCTTTCTTGAAGTCCTCTGCTACATATTCGAGACACTTAGTGAGATCTGTTTTGTCTTGGTCAGGTGTATGAACCATTAGACACCGTGACTTTAATCGTTCTTCTACAGCCTTGTGGATAGAATCCATATCTCCCACAATAACATCTGGTGGTAGCAGTTCTGGCTGCCTAGAACAAATAAAAACTGAAAAATAAAGACGGGAGTATCCACGAGCTATTGGTTTACGATGCGCACATCATGTGATAACACGACCGCTACCCACTGAAACGCAGAGATACATGCAGTGCCCAAGAGGAGTATGTATTCACTAAACCGAGCTCGCGGCCCTGGTCTGACATCTGCCCTCACCACGTCCTGTCTTTTCTTTTTTGCGATGTCCTACCTCGTCAGTAGTGAACAACGGTCATGGTGTAAATACTTGTTCTAGCTCTTATACCGCGTCATAATATGGCTCAGAAACGATGATTTATCCATCCAGCGGCTACTTAACGTTCGGGGATTCCGCTGACACACTGCTGCACTTTATGGTGAAGTACGGGGTCGCAGTGGAGCTTATACCTGCGATGACGTTACTGGGGGGTTTCTTTCGACTTTTTCGAATCTATTTACTGACCGGTTTCCGATTTTTTCCTTACCTGTGAGCCACTAACAAAGATTTTTGGACACGTTCTTGAAAAGATCTCCATGCTATTATTTGCAGGAATGACCCTTGGATTCTCCTCTATATGTCGAACATAACAATACTCTCTCGTTTTCCAGAAGAAAAAAACGTGAAAATTCCCTATTGATGCACGAGTCCGCGTGAATAAAACACGTTAAAGCAGAACAACTAAACAGGGAATGATACTTAGCGTAAACTCAAACGGCACAAACGATGTATATATTAAAAATCTCCGTGTCCTCTCTAGTGGAAATCCAAAAAAATCTCCTCCCCTAACCTTAATGTGAACGAGTTACTCTGTTTCGAATTTTCCGCAACTGCAATGGTTGTGATGGTCCATTCTAAGATTATTGTGCATGGAAGAGCAAGAAATCTTTTGAAGATATCGATAGAAGCCGTACATAGTGCTCCTAGATCCTTCTACAATAGTAGTTACCCATAATAAACATGAAATCATTGATTTGATCAGACTAACAGCTCGGAAACTACTTGTTTAGAAGTGCTCTGCACCGACTTTGAGGTTATGTAGCTCGCTTACATCAAGGTTAGGGGAGGAGATTTTTTGGATTTCTACTAAAGAGGGCACGGGGACTTCTACTATATACATTGTTTGTGCCGTTCGAGTTTAAGCTAAGTATCATTCCCTGGTAAGCAAGGTAGTACCATTCATTCATTCTGTTTTAACACATCATCCAGGTGTATTAACTTGTATCGTCGATTCACCCAGTGGCCGTATTCCGAAACCATCTGGCCTGGGCCATGCGTGACCCAATGCTACTTCAAAAGCTTGTGGACAACTTAGTTCAAGCACTATTGCTCCAGTACCACTAACAACATCTTTTCGTACTTCGAACTTTATGTTGCTCTTGCATAAGCTGCACTAGAGTTTTTAGAACAGGCGCGGTGGGAACGCTAGACCATGCATGGCCCGGGCCAGATCGTTTCGGAATACGGCCACAGATAGTGCCTCGTTCAGAACGGTTTTGTGCAACTGCGTACCAGCTGCGGCACGGCGAGTTGCGTCGGAACTCGTCTATGTCTAACAGGTGTGGACGAGTTACGACGCAACCCGCCGTGCCGCAGCTAGTACGGAGTTGCGCAAAACCGCTCTGAAAAAGACTATCTGTCGGAATCGACGGGACACTATTTCTAAAATTTGCCGCTTTTGGCAGTGATAGTAAGTGATGGTGATCCTTTTTCTAGGGTACGAGCGTTAAAAGAAACCAGTCTGGCATTTCTAACAGAACGGGTGGTCAGTGACAAATTGGTGACAGTCTTTAACACTTTGACGATAATAAGCCCACCAGCGGGTCCTACGCGTGCTTATTTTATTTTTAGATAACTCGATAACTCGACATTCCCAATACTAGTGTGGTATAGGTTGTAAACGAAAACCCTTAACGAAGAACCAGAGTATTGATAATGAAGGAAATAGCTAGTCTGCATTCTTGCCCTGAAAATTTCAAATGGGCGGAATCAAACTTGCTAGCATTTCTTTGTAAATTCGCTGTCAAATTAAAGTCTTCTTTGGATGCACGTTTTTGTTTCAAGTTTTTTTTCTTTTATATTCAAATGAAAAAGACCCCAGCAATGCGCATTTGACACTACTTACTCGAACAAACAGTAAAGATACAAAATGATTTTGTATGAAGACAAGTTCTAGTGATTATAGCTAGTACATTTTAAGAAGTACACACCGAATAAGGATGTCTGCATTCCCTTTATTATAGGGAGTGGACGTGTTATTCTTAATCAGTATGCGTTACTACCTTCATACGCAACAGACAACGAGCATACATAAAATAGAGTAAAAATGCTTTTAAAAAACCGTCTGTGCGAAACAGCAAATTTCAGAATCGAGCGCCGTGGTCAATGCGTTGAAAAACCGCAACAATCGGGCCGAAAAAGGTTATCGAGCTATTATGGTAGGCACGTAGGGAGCAGGCTCCTCTACATGGGAGGCGGACAAATGGCGTGATTGTTCTAGCTGTCACCACTGTAGATTTGCTTGCGGCAGTTTTGATGCGCCACAGCAGTTTTCCGGTGAAAGAAAACACTTCCATTTATGGGACTACTCAATTCTTATGAGCCGAGAATTGAAATTACGCAGAAGCGAATTGTTCTGAACCACTCTTCAACACTACGGACACTAAACAGCTTTACTCATCGGAAACAGTGTTGTATGTTAGTCCATTTAAAGGTGGATATCGGTTTTCTATACGAGGACATACAATTTTTGCTCACACGAGAAACTTTCTAAGAAGAAAGAGCGCTGAAATGTGTCCTTTTCACAACAGCAGCGGCTACTCTAAATGTCCTTAGGCAACCTGGCCGTTGGTGTCACCAAGGAATCGCGCCATTTGTCCTACACCCCCTCTACATTCCTACCGCAGTAGCACTCGAAAATATTAGCATTAACTTCCAGAAAAGGCAGTTTTATTCAGCTAACATATGAATTCAGTTCAGCAAGAACATGTTGAAATTTTGACACAATTTTGGTGCACACACTCGTACATTAGCCAAAGAAGATCGCCTTTGTCGGAACTCAGAGCTAATTACGATTGTTCAAACTATGGTAGGGATGTAGAAAAGCCTCCTCCCAAGGTCCCTAATATAATAGCTCGATACCCTTTTTGGGACCGAGCGCTGCCTTTAACCTAGCAGTTGATCCAGTTATCTTAGCTATTTGTTTGGCTAACCAATTTTCTAGTTTGTATTTTAAAAAATATGTATTTGAGTTTGTTACGATGTTGAACTTCTTCGCAAATTCGCAATAAACATTTTGTTTTGTAAGAAAAATCGGTTTCAAAATAGTTCATCGTCGTTCTGGACTTCTAGCACTCTATTTTACACAGAAACGCTCTTCGCGACCAAGCATCTAAACATGAACAATTACTTCCTTCTTCTAAAAACTCAAAACGCTGATTACTTGTATTGATAGTTTCTGGCAATCTGCTTCAACCAGACTAATAAATCAATAACACATTTTTGCCCGAGTGTTTGTTTTCTTGTAAACACGGATTTCAAAACCAAATTAAATGCTTGTAACAATAAAGTAGATTTTTCGAATATCTTCAACTAATCAAGCAGTTTTTCAGCGTACCAACGCAAGTCTTTAAAATAAGCTTTGAATACTAAAAAAAATGACGTGCCGACATTCTGGCCACCTAAACTTAAGTTCAGAGACGGACTGTGAAATCGGACGATGGAAGGCGAGTTTCTTGCGCTTTCATCCAGAGAATTCAAAAAACGACAAAAAACGATAAATAAAGCACAGAAAACTCATATATGTATTCATCAGCTGAACGGACTCTGCTCCACCACAGGGGTAACGTATTCTATCCAGTTTTCTTTTTATTACTTTCCTAGAAAAGGTTGTAACGAAAGCCAATACACAAGTCCTGGTTTTTGGTTTTGTAAAGAAAAGTCCTAAGTGTTGAACTCTTGTGCTGATATTCGGAAAATAAGCCGCTCAGTGTAATTGCGAATCTGAATTTTGAACAAAAGGATGCACTATGCCTTACAATTCTTCCTAACATCTGAACACTCGTTAGTGATGTTGAAGCCAGAGGAACCAAATCCTTTATACTTTAACTTTGTCTCTGTTTGTCTAGACTTGCGAACAACTTAGAACGAAAATTAGGTATATAACACTGATATAACACTCCTATATTTTTGTCAAACAACATTCCTAAATTTTTGTCATTTGCCTAGACTTGGTGAACAGCATACATATCTGCTGGGCCAATTCTTGAATGAGCTCTGACAAGCTATACAGCTTCAGAAGTTAGAATACTTACGGCCATGACATACTTAACGATGCGAGGCTTTCGCCCAAAAATATTACTTTTCCTATGCAAGTATGCTGTACTAGGAATAAAATTCCAGAACATAAAATTCTTGTCGAAAGGGATGCTGCGATGCTCAACAATAACATTTTTCCAATAATTCTCGCTGATTCCGTTTTTTTTTCTGCGCAATTTCTTACAACAGTACCATTTTCGAGCTATAAGCTCCGGTGCTGGAGGACTAGCTCACGAAAAAATGTTACTGAAAAGAGTAAACTTTGGCTGAGAAAAAATTGTGTGTTTTGCGGGGAGGTGCAACACTATTAAATATGCCAGGGCTCTACAAAATAGTAGCGGCATGTCCAAAACATGTTTAACCGCATGGAAGGAATTGATGATAAGCACACAAATGAGTAATGCTCCCAAGACGTAGCACTGTCATTTTTGTTGCTGTGTTTTTGTGGTGGGAAGATCAGCGCGGACCTTTTTTACATCCCCACCATAACATCAGCCGCAACTGACTGCTTTAACGTAAGCTTTAAAAATCCACTTCCGGTGGCTACTGCACGAGTTCTCGTGCTATAGCAGGGGGTCAAACCGGCAAATCAATGTTACTGGCTGAATTTATAGGACATAACCTGAGAAATATCTGTTTTCCTTTGAGAACAAAGTAGCCTAACTACCACTTAGCCAGATCTCAGTAGAAAAAATGCAAAAGAATAGAAGAAGCCGAAACAGTTGCCCACAATCAGACTATTCTGACCTACTTCTCAGGTCTCCCGAACTCGCATAGCAGCAGCATAAAAATGGATTTCTAAGGAACTAGAACAATCGACTCAACTTCTACTATGGTAGGCATGGAGGACCGAGCTGATCTTCTCAACACAAAACTCGACATGAAAATGTGACCGAACGCTACCACAGAAGTTCGTTATGATTTGATTATGTTAAAAAAGTGTTACGTTAGAGCTTCCTAGAAAAAAAACCAGTTTCAAAAAGTGGAACAAATACTGTTACCTTCCTAGTATCCTATTCGCGCCACCATCTGTGCAGTACCTTTTTCTTGCGAGGTCCCATAACCGAGTCCATATTGGTCGCTCTGCTTCAGGTGCACCATTAAGCCATATACATACATTGTTTGCTAAAATTCCAAGCCAAGTAAGTGTACGCTTACATCACAACTCGATCCCCATTTAAATGAAACGTGCTTAGACTTCTGTATAACCTTTCGCACCTAATGCACAAAAATATATGTTCACACAATATATCGCATATATAGGAGATTTACCTGACAAGTGCGTGCCTACGTGACTTTTTTCACAGCAACAGAGCAAGCACACGGCACACAATTCAGCTGTATCGATCGAGATCACCGTTCATCACGGTCCATCGCGACGCTGGTACTGTCTCCTCAAGTAGTCTGCGGACACACACATTCGGGCGGACACGTTAGGATGCGTTTGACGGCCGTGGATAAAGATGCCTGGCGGTCGATCGATTTCCAGCCCCGCCCCTTTTGTGTGTCCGCAGAATACTTGAGGAGAGTATACACGCGCACTTGTCAGTTGAATCCCCTATACACACTGCTTGGTGAAATTTTCAAGGAAATTACGTAGCCTTTGTTCGTTCGGTAGAGGTGGCCGCTCGTCTGCAGCACTCGCCAGTGCGTGGTTGTTGTTGGCAGTGAACAGAGATAGAGAGTCAATAACGCATCATTCAGCACGGTACGATGCGACGCGTATCAGTCGCTGCAGGGCGTTGCATGCAAGTTCATCACATGAACCTCGGCCTGCCACACAGGAATCATTCCTAGTCCGAAGTCCAGTTGTGTTCGACTTTTCGACATAAGATTTGTCATAGGTCCAGCTTAGTTAAAAGTCCGCTAGTCAGAACCTACCGGAAGCTTTTTCTCACTTGTCGAAGCTTTTGTATGCGTATAGAATGTAATGCGGCTGCAGAACTAACCTCGACTAATCGTGGCAGTGCCGTCGACTACAGCTAGAGCAAGAAATCAGCTGTTTTTCTTGCATTTTCACGAAAGATGAACGGCGGAAAAAGAGAATCTTCATTTTTGTCACTATGGATGGCCGTTACATCTCAGAGACAGTGCCGGTCGCAGAAAA
>KN549357.1:121920-147015 GCA_000797555.1 Oesophagostomum dentatum | reverse complement strand
TATCCAAGGATGTATTTTGTTTTGCCAGAGCTATTCTGCAAATGCTGGCAAATTGCGTCAAACTTGAGCGATTTTTTAGCTTTAACTGATAATATCAGGCTTCTATGATAAGCAATCTCAAAGGTACTCTCTGGACTCCTCTCATCATGAGGAATCGAACGATATATAACATGCCTATGTTTCATTGGCTGGGGGCTGAGATCTCGCAGCCGGGCGTAATCATAACGGGGTTACGCCCGGTTTTATGCGGCCTTTAAACCAAACGGACGTAAGCCCGTTATGATTACGCCCGGCTGCGATATCTCAGCTACCAGCCAATGAAACATAGGCATGTTATATATCATTCGATTCCTCATGATGAGAGGAGTCCAGAGAGTACCTCGCATTTGAGATTGCTTATCAAAGAAGCCTGACATTACCAGTTAAAGCTAAAAAATCGCTCGAGTTTGACGCAGTTTGCCAGCATTTGCAGAACAGCTCTGGCAAAACAAAATACATCCTTGGATAGGGCTAACCTTCCTCTGTTTCACGAGGACCTCGCATTTAGAGAAAGTCCTCTCCTTCAGAGGAAAATTTGCCAATGACCAAAAGATATGCAAAATTAGGTCAAAAAATGGGTCAACTTTGACGCAATCTGCCAGCACCTGCAGAATAGCTGTAGCAAAACCAAATAAATCTTTCGATAGGGCAAATCTTCCTCTATTTCAGGAGGACCTCGCATTTGGAAAAAGTCCTCCGAGTGGTAGTGAAATATGCCGAAAACTGAACGGATTGGATGGAGGTCCAAAGTGAAGGTCCCCCTCTCGAGCCCTGGAAAAGTGAAGGTCCCCGGCGTAAATTTGGAGGGTATTCCACCTATGGCCAAAGCCTTGTTAACAGACTCTCCGATGCCCTGTGAACAGATGCTGTTATTTTCGAAAACGCGTTCGACTTTTACTAATGATAAGGAAGAAAATGCGATGTGATTTTTCAATCTTCAGCAGACGTAATCCACGGATTAGTACACTGCAAGCGGAGGTATCATATTTTCGACAAGAGAATCGCCGGAAAACTGATTTTCTCGAGTGTTTACCTAGTATATGACCAAAAAGCTTGTCTTCCATGCACATTTGTACCAAATTCTGATCTTATCCGCTCATTTTCTTTCCCCTCACAAAGATGAGAACAACATAAAAGTTTCAAGAGTGAAAATGAGAAGGCGGGTGTGGCCACTAGGTCAGAAAAAGTTCTTACAGAGCTCAAATGTGCTCGAACCTTGCTTATAGTTAGTCTTGATAGATCGAATTTATTAAATTTTCGTTCATTCGAAACGTTCGTAAATCGAATTCACTAAATTTCTGTTCGAGCGCATATGGCGCTTAATCAGGAACTGGCCGCGACGTATGCCAGATTTTCTGGTAGAGGTACCCTACTTTTTGTCCAAGTAAGATTCGATAAAACTTTGTAACGTGCAAAAAACAAGACTTGGAGGAGTTCTTGCACTAATAAAAACGTGAAGTAACATTTCCGAAAAATTTGTACGCATTGAGGCTATTCCTCATTTCGGAGAACCCCACCCCGCCACAGCTTTTCCATTCGCCCGAGAAAAAAAACGATTCGAATTTCTTCGAGATCCACTCAGTCTCAGTTTTTTTCCTCGAACTGAAACATACTAAAGCAACACTTTAGTTCTTCAGACAGTAATGCTCAGTAAGCCCTAGTTATCTGCTAGAGCTCGAAAAGTTTAATTCCTCGCCAGCCTGAAGAGATAGCACCTTTTGCAGTGCACTTTTGGTGGACAAGTGGTATCATGGCATCACTTCCGCTATGACGAGATAACTTGCGTAGAGCAAAAGGTTTAACGGCTAACTCACGATCGGTGAGAATCGAGTAGTACTGAATTAGCAATGAATTATCTGCTATATGAACAACTTTTCCGAAAGGTCCTACTCAATCTGTTATAGTCTTCTGTTAAAATTTATAGAAAACAGTTTAAAATAAGCTCATATTTGCATTGTAAATTTAACTTTTCCAGTTAATTGCATTCTACACAGTTGCATATAAAAGCAGTAGAAGCAAAGCATTTTGCTGATGACTTTGACTTAAATTTACACGTTTTGAAGCAGAACTTGGCATGTAGCTCATTGTACCCCTACTAGTGCAAGTTCCAAATACTATCGCACCGTTGCACGCCAACATCAAGAGATCCGACAAAAAAAACTGTAGAGATATCACTGCAAGATAAATTTTCCTTATCAACGAAGCAGTTTTTAGAAGTGTAGTTTGGACTCTCATGTCAAAACAATGCGGTATTCTTCTTGCTATACAAAATAATTTGTAGAAATGGAAGAGTCTAATGAAGGGCGAAACAACTTGTAGAAGTGATAGGTTTAAGAAAAACTGGCCGGGCAACTGTTCAGCCTATTAATGGTAGTATTCACAAGCAATGTGAAAAAGGATCGTCAGAGCTTACCGAGATGTGTCCACTGGATGGGTGGTAACCAGCACATTTCGAGCAGCCAAATCACCATGCACAATTGAGGGTTCTTGGGCGTGCAGGTATGCCATCCCACGTGCTATCTGACGGAGCCAGTCTACTGTTTCGTTGACACTCATGCGATAGTTCAATTTCTAAAGTTGATTTCACTTCGAAATGCTGCTGTTTTTGTTAATAACCGATTATGAAAAGAAAAGAGAGAAAAAAAACATCGACGCTCCCATAGTAAAGTCAACAATTGTCTGGGTGTTAGTGGATGATGGTATTTACCGCTGCTAATCTTCCGAGATCTTCCGATGAACTTGATTGGCGCAATTTGTGAAACAAAAATTATGAAGGTAAATTCCAGAAATTGACGATCTTTCCACTTAGGGATAGCTTTCCGTCATACAGGGCGCGGCATAAATGCGGTAACAAGCCAAGGACGAGATGTTTCTTATTTCCTGGAAGTATATTTTACTCTTTTTGGCACTTCTCATTTGAATTTGTTAACTAATAATATTTCCTGACATTTTGCACAAAAATAGCTATGATTTACAAGATGAGGTAGCCGTCGCTCCGCCACACTTCGGTCACCTAATTTCATAATAAAGGCTTCCGCGCGATCAAAATTTTTCAACATCTCCCGACGTCTAGAAAGATCCGCATGTCTAGAAAGATCGCTTCTATTACCATCAAGAGGCTCGTTGAGCTTAGAAGCTATGACAACCTTCTGGACGAATCAGGCCTGTTTCTTCAGCTTTAGCACACAAACAACGCCGTGCAGTCGTGATTTTAGCAGAATTTCCCGAAATTCAGCGGTTTCAGCCGTCACATTTCTAAACCTTAATTCGCTCATATACTCGGTATGGAGCTCTGTGGGGGTCGAAGGAGTGCGCCAAACCTTGTTGCAACATGCATCTTTTGAAACAGGCGCTACGGAAGGCCTGTGATGAACCCAACAAATCCATTTGATCGCCACCGTCGATTTTCTCCCAAACGATTCCGGGCCTGTATCAACACCTTTTTCGAATCTCACTGTTTTCTTCTTGTTCAGTTTGTTTCGAAAAATAAAATCCGCATGTTTGTTATGAGATCAACCTTTAACGGCGTGTCCGCACAGCTTTTATCTTATTACCGCATTTATGCCGCATCCTGTAGAATGCTTGTCAGGTTATTATCACAGGAATGCTAGGCAGCCTTTTATCCCCACCATAGCGGTAGTCGCGGTTACCGCTTCTAGATACCAAAAAGCTGGTTCTGATTTGCAAACAACACTTACTCTGCAAAAAGAGTCTAGTGCACCTTTATCCATCATTTCGAAAATGATAAGGATGCTACTTTCTGTGGGTTCCATGCAGAATCCATAGAATTGAATAATGTTAGGGTGGCTGAGTTGCTGAAATATTACGTTATGCAAGAACTCTTCAGAAGTTATGGCTCCTGCTAACACTTAACATCAATGTTCTACAAGATATGTCTCTGATGCTCTGGGGACGATACTAAATCCAAGGTTCCTTTGACGGTCCAGCAAGCGGTACCGTTTGTCATATGGGCAAATGAAAGCAGCGAAACAGGTTGTCAGGAGGTTTCCATCGCAACTCGACTAGCTAAACCAATGTCGTCTCCAGTGCTCTGTTTGAATCTTGCAAAAAATCGTTGGTGACTGGTCTCGAACTTGTGAGGATCTCATCTTGCTTGCTTCGTGGTCTTTTAACTTATCCATCCGGCCATTCAAGCGTTATCTCGTAGCCAGTTCTTCTGCTTATGATTCATCGCCACGTTGCGCCAGTATTTCGTATTGCCAAGAAGTATAGCCAAGAAAAATACTAACTAAAACAGCTCTCCAGTCAAATATATCACCATATAACCATTCTCGTTAGGAATTTGGCTAGTCAACCACGCTCCCCGACATTTGTACTACCAAGCGGAGTTTTTTGGTGATATCCAGGAAAAATATCAGACAAGCTACTTTTTCCAGGAAAGTCACACATGATTATGATTTCCCGTCAGGTATATTGCTCCCAGAACATCAGAGGTGGCAAGCTGTTGTGTTAGAGGGCTTATATTGCATACCTGAGCCATTTCTACTTCTGTTACCCAGGACAACCGCTGATCTTTATCCGAGCATACGAGGCGGAGACTTTTGACTGCCACAGGCACCTTATTACCAGTTGGAGTCTGCAAATTCTTTTTTTTGTCGAACAAGGCAAACTTACTAGCTATAGAGGACAAAGTGCCTAAAAAAAATAACATAACTTTAAGTAACAGAAAGCCATTTTTAATAATGGTGAGCATACCTACATAAAAAACTGTGCTCAACAATATTTCGGTGTGGAATTTTTAAAATAATAGGCAAGAGTCCGCGCAACTTCAAAATCTTGCTCCTTTGAACATCGCGACTTATAAGGATAGAATTCGCTGTCAATAAATACCAGAACGGCATGGGCATGAAACCACAGCAAAGTGCAAGGTCGACGACAGCTTGCAGCTCTTGTGATAGAAAATTTATTTCTATTAAAGGTTTTTTAAGCGGCAAACATTTGGAATTGTCAGCAATAAGGTTATAGAGTAAGCCGCTCCCTAGCTTCAAACAGGGAATCGTGAACGTGCTGTAGTGATGAAGAATGGAACGAAAACCATTTTACAAACATTGGTCTTGAGGAAAACCCAAAGCATGGAGGCGCTAATTTTGTTTATCCCGATTTATGAAGCTACAAAATTGGCCAAATTTGGAGTTTATCGTAATCGCGTTTCACCCGTTTGTAGTATAATTGCACAAAAAGTTTCGAAATCGAGTTCATTTTATTTTGTTTTAGGTGAATAATAATAATAATGAATAACTTCTCTTATATTGCTTTCTGGGCATGCACTGATCACTGAAAGGCGAGGAAAATCCTTGCAAAAGGGTGTCCTTACCCGTGCTAGGCATTAAGCAGAGGCGGTACCAGAAATTTTTCGAAGGGGGCCTTCGGGTCAGGAGCAGCGCTGTGGGCTGGGCCCAAAAAATTGTTAACTTATTAAGTGCTTGAAAATATTTTTAAAAACCAATATTTTGAATGAATAATAAGAGTTATTTTTTTAAAGATCGAATCCTTTTTCAAGTTTTCTTGGTCTGTCGGCCACTTTGAAGAATTTTCGGACCGGTTCTTAAGGGGGAAAGCTACTGGCTGTAAGGCAGGATAGAATTTAGCATCCATAAAAGGTGGCAGGATAGGTAAGTCGATCTCAGGGTTACGATCTGCCCAGAAAATGCTCCAGCGTTCATGCTGTTGCGCAACAAAAGCCCCTGTTGACGCCAATGACGTGTTTGCAAATTTCAAGATCTCTAGGTTCTATGTGAGCAGCACGTTATTTGTTAATGTTTACGTTTTAATACTAGAAGGAATGTTTTACTAATTTTTTTTTCGGACTGGTATTACGACGATATCGGCGCAGATCTCTCATGTCACTTCTGTCCACTACCTCTGTTTCCTAGAGAAGTCAGACTTTGATGTCATAAGAATTCATGCCGGAAAGCCGTACCAACATAAATGAACTGTATTCCTTCTCGCAGATTTTATACCGCTTTCTACAGCTATTATCTAAAGGGCTAAGAAAGTTCTCCTTTCATCTCATAAACAAGCAAGCGACCACGAGTTTTACTAGACACAGTTAGAAAAGAGAAGGCTCTCTTTACCTGCGTTCCTTTTGAAACGTAGCCCTATCGTAGCCCTAATCGGAATAATAACTTTCGTTAGCTAAAGCATGGCTGCACTATACATAAGTCCTCGCCTCGCTTACCCTAAGTGTGATAGTGCAGGCTTTTTTTGATAAGTACGAGTTTAAGGGTGAGTGTTCGTTGGCTCATTTCTCAGTCAGTGCAGAATCCCGATCTTGAATGTTGAGTCAGTTTTTACTGAAAAATCTTGCCCGCAGCGAATAATTTGCCTTGGAACAAGGAAGCTATTTGATATACAAGAATAGTGGAGTAATGCTGCTGTTATTAGTCAGTTTATTAACTTGTTAATTTTGAGGAAATAACTACTTACCTTGAATTCCCCGGCATAAACGGCGCCAAATGCACCCTTTCCAAGCGGACGCATTCGATCCACGTTCTAAAGGTATTCGTTTAAAAGCATAATTGTAGTTCGCATGAATTCAGAAAATTACGCTAACTGTTGCATTTTATGTCTCATTCATATTTCTCGCAGAGGAAACTGTCTGCGCATTCTTAAATTGGTGAATTTTTGAAAGACGGTCTAAAATTCATGTAAAACTGATTTCTTAGTCGAACGTTGGGCACTACCAGTTTGGACCCTGTGTGCGCGTGGTCGTTTGCTTGCAAGAAAACTAGAGTTTAAATGAAGAAAAGCTGCCAAGTTCCCCTTCTTGGCGAATTTTTTCACTTTTTTTATTTGCCTTCATTTAATAGCGCGCATACGGATAGAAGGGTACACTACACCGTCTTTATAATACTTGCAGGAAATGACCCTGATGAAGTTCAATACGTTGTAATGTGGTGTTTAATTCAGAAGTTAACTTTGTTTTCTTGCTTCATCCATAACATATGTTTCGTGCGTCTGATGAAGTACAGCAAATTTCCAAGTCTAAAATTTCTTTACCAAAAAAAAAGACTTCGGTGAAGGTCTTTATATTGCGATCATAGTGGAATTGACTCAGTTTCTCAGCCACGCCCGCCCCTGAAGACTGAAAAGCAGGACTTTACAGCTAGTTTAAGTAAACTACGTTACTATCACGTTTGAACCGGAGCCTGCGAAGAAGTATTTTAACGGAGTGAATGCAGGCGCCTTATTGCGCAACGCTCCCATACTGCATCAATAAAAATGGGGTGTGCATCAAGAGGTGCTCCAGTGACAGCCGTCAGGTTGGCAGCTAGAAGTGCAACCGCAACTACAACGCTGATTGCTGGAACACCGTCACGATGGCCTTCCTCCTGCGCGCTAAACAAAATGTCGAATATATAATACAAGTCTGTCCGTCCAGCTACGCCTGACTTCCAGAATTGCTGGAGTGCTCGCTTCGCTCGCACCACTGGATTATGGAATTGCATACATGAATATTGCCCTATGTAAGCGCAACCGCTAAATTACCACATAGCCCAGTACTGTCACCGATCTCTTGCGCACTGTCGCTGACCTCATTCCCTTCTCTAATGGCGTTATGCAGGCCTCTTGCGCGTCGCTACCAAACTATTGCTCCTCGCTTTCAGCGTTTAGCGAACTTGCTACATGACACCACCGAACTTCTGCCCTTCTCTATCGGCATAGCGCACATTGCTTTAGCCTCTTTGAACATGGACGTTGGAGCCACAGTTCAGCGCTTCTCCATCGAAATGAAGCTCTGTGACAGAGCTACCGGCTTTTTTCCCCAATACATCTAACAGTCGCCACCGTCGCCGGAGATCGCTGCAGTCACCGAAGAGTCGAACTTTAAATACTGCAAAAAGTTTGCGCCTCATAATGAGGCGTATACATGCGCTTTAGCGTCAGGACGTTTACTTTACCTTCCACCGTCGATGGCCCCCACGTACTAACTTTCATAATCAATGTCCTTTGCATACGCTTCTTCCTCCCTGACAACTTTTTCTGGTCTCTCAGTCAGTGACGGTTATAGTGGCTCCTGTTTTTATGCATTACCATGCTTACACCAATCGCTGCGATTGCTGCTATAGTGGCATAGTGAATGAGCGCATGAATATGAACGGAAAAACAGAGCTGCTGCACAGCCTTGAGCAACTAACCTCACCTGTTCTATTTCCACTATCTCTACTCCTCACTCACCCCCTCTTGCATAGACTAAACCATAGTTTGAAGAAGGAGGAATGTTTACTCAGAAAAGGCGGTTGATAAGATTAGCTCTGGGTATATAAGAGACGGACGCACACATTCTGAGTTATATTATAGTAGACAAGATCTAAAGATACGAAAATTTTGAAGCTTTAGAAAGGCGAACGAAATTGAAACCTGGGCCCGCATCTAATGTATTTGTTTTCAGTATCTAAACGTTTCCAATAGAAGTATAAATTTAACTAGTGGGAACTGCATTCCAAAAATTATTCGCGGGTAAGTAGTTTCGCGAATAAATAAGGTAGTTGTAAATATCTATCCGCGAATAAATCTTTATCAAAGTTTTTACCATTTGCTACTGATGCACTGCTTTAACTGACGTCTACGAAGCGGATTCCTTGATATCAGGAGAATGGACGGTGCCGTGGTGATGGGCCTAGAAGTTGGGCTTGCAGATAGCAAACGGGGCAAACAGGCCTGTAATTAACAACAGTGGCAGTATTAACGGTAGCGACTGAGAATTGGATCCCTCCTATCCGTAGAACTATAACAGAAACTGATATCAATCCATTTGGTGCAGTTATCAAATGACAAGTAAATATTGTGTTGATGGTAAAGTGCAAACTTTTTCCGAGCCGCTGCCCTCCATTGAAACTGCTATATCTATGTATATAGTAATCTGCCCGTGATGTTGGTAACGGACTTTTTCTCGACACTGGCTGAGCGATAAGCTTTGAAATTTATATGGCTGAGTTCAGAATGATGGCCAGATGTGCACTACGTTTTCATTTTTCCTTATCACTTCCAAAAAAGGCATCTTCCAAAGTAGCACCTTTTTCTTCTTTCTCAGGAATAGGCAGCTTGGTTGTTTATCAGATTAACTGTGTTCGCTATCAAATACCAGTATTGGTCTATCACTGCAAAGTCAGTATGAAGTAAACACACAACCAGACTCTCAGGGGATGGCGGATTAGTGGAGAGAGACGAAGAGAAGTAACCGTCTCAGCCGTGCACTTTTTGAAAAGATCTCAGAGTGACGTTTTATATATTGCAGTACTTAAAATTCTTGACAATACGCCTTCTCTTTCCTGCTCTTCAACTCGATTTAAGGGAAACGCTTGCGTTTGTTCAGATTTGTCAATAAAGTTACTCGAAATGCCTGCATTACTACAAAAAATCGTAATGCAATTTCAAAAACATGGGCGAAGAACGCTGCAAAAAAAATCAGAAGTCCGGCAGCAGGCGCACTTCAAAAAGGTAATTTTGAAGTGTGCACTGTTCTTTTTTACCGAAGAATAAAGTTCCTCCACCTCTACGTTTACCAATACGCGTCAAGCACTAAGTTGACCTGTTTGATGCTGAGCTAGGTCTCTTTTAAACAAAGAGGAGGAACTGGTCATGTGATTCCTAAAAGTTCATTGAAACAACGACCCTTCACATCTGTGCCTTAAAGCTTTGCGCATATGATAACATTTCTCTTCTTACTCCTTACCTTTATTAGAAAAGCTCGTGTTTTTTTTTCGAATATTAGATAGAATTATACGAAAATGGTTTGTGCCTTCTCCACGAAAACGTGGTTCCAGAAGTGCGAGCGAAGCGAGCACCCAAAAAAGTCTAAGGTCCGGCGTAGCCGGAATCTCAGACTTGTAACTAGTATTCATGTGCAATTATTGCTGACCCATTTTCTAACATAATCCAAATCTCCGCAGTAGCAAATTATCAAACCGGTAAGTAAGTTTTGGCAGTACTTTTTTTTCCGCGGCTTCTCAGAGAGATAGCTGCCAGCCGGGCGGTTATCGGTAATTGACCGGGCGGCTGAATGTCGTGGCAAGCATGAGATGAGCTATATCACCGGTGGATAGGCAGTCTCGCTTTAGATAAGAGCATGATAAGCGCATATCAACTTCTTTTTCGTGTCACCATCATCATGTTCATTTCTGTGTCGAATGGTGGCCGCCCTGCCGGTGGAGGGATCTCTCCACACTTTTAGGACCTCCGTCAGGCCGATTACTGTCAACGCCCCCGGATGATGTCTCTGCCCGAGTTCAAGTTATTTTCGTGCTGTTGAATGATTTTAAAAGAGAGTAGAATTATCATTCTCAATACTTATAATAACGGGCTGAGGATGAAAATGTGTGTCTGTCTGTTTGTGTTTTGTCTGAATGTCACAAAACTCCTCTATTTTTCGTAGAAAAAAACGTAGAGTGGTGAAATTTCTGTCGCAGTTGTCGTATGGACTGTCACGCATGCGTGCAAAGTCCCTATGGCGTAGCGCATGCATGCGCCAAATTACGTGGCATTAAATGCGTCAGTACTGGATATGGAGTAGTTTGAGTGCTTGAAAAGCGCGGATTTGTTCCCGAAAGAAGCATACGCATCCAAAGTCTTTACAAGACTTGACTCAAATGCTCTTTCACAAATATCACGCGTGTCCGCACTCCAGCTTAAATCAGCAACAAGTTTTGTGGCCCAAATAGCGGTAAATGCCCGAGAGCGGCAGTGTGAGCTCTGAAATTCGTGAATTTGCCGTTAAAGGCAGTGTACCACGAAATCTGAGTTTCTGCACATTTGGTACCAATCGACGCCTCTTTGTCCCTTCTATTCAGTGCAGAAGCTTCAAGAGAAAATTCCCAGCCGTTTTCGAGAAAAACCGCTGTACAGCGTCTTGTCTTGGAGCTGATGTACGAGTTAATATACCGGGATGATGTGTCAAGGCAGAACGAATGAATGGTTATTGGCTTAGTAGATCTGTTTTGGCATGTCTTTGTTCAGCATCGCTCGTACAATATCTTCAAAAACGAGGCGCTGTACAGCGGTTTTTCTCGAAAACGGCTGGGAATTTTCTCTTTAAACTTCTGCACTGGATAGAAGGGACTAAGAGGCGTCGATTGGTACCAAATGTGCAGGAACTTAGATTTCATGGTACACTGTCTTTAAAGAAGGCACAAGAGGGCGAAGATGGTTCAATAGGCGGGCTAGGATAGTTGGTTCAATAGTCCGGCTATGCCGAATATCTTCAATGCCTCCAAGTCGATGCGCCTGCCGAGTTTTGAGGCGTTAAGTGGACAAAATATTGGGACGTTAGGCTGGTACAAGTATATGCCCTCTACAGGAAAGTTCGATCGGCAAAATTAACACCATATGTAAGCCATCGACTGTAGCAGACATATGCAATATCTCTACCCTACAGCGCATATATGCACCAGATTACATGGCGTTGAGCATTTTCCAATTTTAAAGTTCGAGTCGTCGGTGATGGCGGCAACTTCAAGCGATCGCGACACTGGCGATTGTGTTTATTGAATGTTTTTCATGAAAAACGCCGATAGCGATGTCAAGCAGCTGTACGACAGTAAGCAACATTCAAATATGCTTCTTACATCACTGTGTTGTTCGACGTTCAGCAAATCGTGATCGATGGCCGGAAAGCCGAGACCGATGAGCAGGAGGTCAGAATCGATGTGCAAGAGGTTGAAAGCGATATGCAAATAGTTGTGACCGATGTACAGGAGACCGTTAGCAGTATGGAAGAGGCTAATAGCAGTGTGGAGGAGGCCGGCATCAGCATGAAAGAGGTGTGTAGCAACGTGCAGGAAGTGAGTAGAGTGGAGCACCATTAGAAGCTGGCAGACCGGTCCTCAAAACCCGATCAAAAAGGGGGTCAATAGATCGATAATTTGGGGATAGCGGAGAGCGGCGCAGTACCGATAAGAAATCAAATGAGGCGAGCGAAGCGTGAACTCCAGCAAGTTTGGAATTCCGGCGAAGCCTGACGATAGACTTTTTTAAAATTCGGTGTAATGCTACAATCCGTTTTTTCAGGAAGAACCGGATCTGCAATGGATCGATTCCGCAGTATGTTTTTGTACAAGCTTTCGCAAGGAAGAACGCCCCGGAATTTGGTGCGTTGCGAATGGAAGTGAATTTCAACATGGAAACTGAAATAAAGCTTACGACCGAAGCTCCAGATGCAGTATACTGCACTGTGTACTAGAACAAGTAAAGCAATGAATCATCCTGTGCGCCATCGTTTTCAGTCTCTGAGCATCAGTGAGACTTTTCAAATTCTAGCCTACTAAATCGCAGACATAAATAGCTAGTGTAGCATCAAATGGACTAAATGTTGCTTGAAAAAAAATCAGAAGTGGTAAGCTATCTGATATTGAAGGGTGAACGTTCGAAAGTCGTAAAACTTAGCTGTCAACCTGATATTAGCATTTGACCAAAATTTCGAACACCACTCGCTTCAAAAACTACTGACGAATAAAAAAATGTCACAAACGAGATTATTTTGGTCCACTTCAACCGAAGGATTGACGATAATACAAAATTCGTCCTTCGGGCACTTCGACCCATGCTCGAGAGGCTGTTGGTTACCCTGCAATAACTAGAGAATAGAACAACTATTCGTGTACGAAGGATAGGAAAGTCTCCCTTAAAGTTTCTACTAAGATTTAGAAAGCAACAGATTTCAGGCTAATAAATCTATTCAGCTTACCTTACTCTCAGATTTACAGTTTTTTGAACCAAATACTGGCCCTACCATTTTTACTAACGGCCATCATGGTTGGAAATAACGTAAAACCAAACCTTCTTGTCTGCTGGTTTTTCCATTGATTCCTTCTCTTTATTCTTCTCTTTTTTGACCGGTCTTTCGTACTTGTCAATAAACTCCGTTATTTCCTTCTGAATTGCAGGCCCACTTAATAGCATCCTTCTCTTCTGTGTTGCCTCTTCATGAATACCTATAAAGCAATCGATAACTATGCTCTTCTTGCAAGAAACCCTAAGGTAATGGCGCTTTGCGAACCACTTTGTTGCTTGAGAAAACACTTGAATATCATTGCGTGATGTGTTGATATATGCGAGCCGTCGTAGTTTGACCGTGACATCCATATGGAAAAGATATAAGCGTAGCTGCATAGACTATCTTTCAGAGGGGCGTCATGGCGCATGCACTGTACTGAAGTAGCTGCTTTTCGCTTTTGTTTTGAAAGCAGGAAGATCTCGATTACTAATAATAGGTCCAGTAACTACGGCCCGCTTAAATTACTTTCTAGCAAAGATCACATTAGACCTTGTCTAGCTTCGAGCATGGCAATACAAGGTAAAGCATCAAATTTTATGAAGCAGACTTAGCACTTGACCAGTTCGTGCGTTTAAGGGTTCAAAAACTCCCCTAGAAACTATAGAATAGGTAAAGGTAACTTGAGCGAATCATAGTTGTTAAGCATAGTTATTGCATTTGTGTATATGTGCTTCTTTCCGCTCTAGGATGAGGTCTTGCACACAAGATGGAGGAGATCTCACATGTTCTCAAAGCAGAATAACAATCATTTCAATTTAGAGCAACTGATCATTCTAATCCTGGCCGTTTTGTATGGCAAACTAGCTTTTTTAAGCAGAACTGGATGAAAGTGCCACTCATTAGAGGTTTACTGGGAACCCCCTTAAGCATATGCCCATATGAGGAGTGGTATGAATGAAGAACAAAAAAGATATAGAGCATGCACATCTGGCAAGAGAACGCTACAGGAATCTTGCTAATAGGGGAATAGAGAATCGGAGCTTGTAGTCTATCATTGTTATTCACTTCCGTAGTTTAGTCTAGGAAGTCTACATAGAAAAACTCCCAGTTAACAGAGGCAATCTTCATAGATTCTACCTCTTCGCCACTAAATCACATAGTGATTTCATTTTTCACCTTTATAAAAGCGTGACATATCACATGGCGTGACATACTGCTGGACTGCTTATACGCTACGTGCAGCGCCACGTCTCCATGATATTTACAATAGAATCATTTGTTATTTCGTGTTCACTTTGGGTTAGGTCAAGTGCAAAGCTGCTATAGAATACCTAGTTTTTTCTCCTTAATTTCGTTCACCACCGTTGAGAAGTATGCGAGATTTTCTTAAGAGATTTTTGAGCAGACAGGCTAGAACTTTTGCAACACCTCCTACTGTACCCTGACTGTGATAAGGTTTTGTTTAAACTCTCACTTGTTAGGATTCTACTACTCGATACTACGACTTATAATAAAGCAGGGAGGATGTTAGCACGCGCGCGCATATGTGTGTATGTTTGTGTGTGCGTCTGTTGGTCACGAAATTCAATAATTTTACGTAAAGGAGTCCTAGAGAGCTGAAATTTGGCATATGGTTCACTCGTCTAGACGACTTTCTCACAGTCTACAACGTCTTGATATTTTGGCGCACATGCACGCCAAGTTAAAGAGTGAGGCCAAATTTCGCCGCAAGTGTTCTTAATGCACGTATTTTCTTCTGGAAGAAACCATCACCCCTGAAATCTCCATGATAGATGGAAAAGACGTCCTTCTACATATCACCATCGTTTTGGAGGTGTAACGCATATATGCGTCATGTTCTGTGGTGTCAAACAGCAATAACTACCGGTAACTTCCTGTAGAAGGAGGCACCGGCCAAAATTATCGTACATTTGCTGTCACACGCAGCTTAGAGAGGTGAAATTAGTGGGCGAATGAAATAGAGATATCCGCATTAGAGCGCATGTTTGCGTGGAGTTTTACGGCGTTCAGCGACCATGAGGAGGCGTTCGAATTAAATAAGGATACACTTTTCAGGAACGCCGATCGACGAAAATAGAAGAGTATGCGGGCAACTGGCTGTGGAAGATATATTCGAAATCTTTAAGCTGTAGCGCATCTACAGACCAAATTACACAGCGTTGTACATTTATGGAACTTAAAGCTTGAGTCGTCGGCGGTGGTAATGAACGGAGGCGATTGAAAAGATGGCGACCATAGGATTTCTTCTATGCAAAAGGTCATTAGCAGTGGCGGTCGCAGAGAATTTTTTTCGGGGGGGCCTCAGTCCAGGGGGCGGCTCGGGGCGGGGCCAAGAAGAATCGATTGTAAAATTTTTCAAAAAATTTTTAAAGATAAAAATCAATACTTTCAATCAATAATAAAAATTATTTTTAAAGTTTTCACCCCTTTTTCAATTTTTTCCTTTGGCCGCTGGGCCACTTTCAAAATTTTTCGGACCTATTCTCAAGGGGGGGGGGGAGGCGCTCTCGGACCGCCACTGGTCAGTAGTACTGTCGGGAAGTTTTATCTCGAAGACTCAAATGTAATTTCTGCATCCATGCGCACGAGGTCGAGACCGATGTGCAGGACGTTGGGACCGATGTGCAGGATGTCAGCCCAGATGTGCAGGAAGTCGGGACCAATGAGCAGGAGGTCAGCACAGATGTGGAGAAGGTTGGGACCGACGTGGAGGAGGTTGGCAGAGACGGTCAGAAAATCGGTGGAGCGTTGGTACCGCATATAATGGACCGCTGCTAATCGAAAACAGATTCAGAACATTGACCGGGCGATTGATCATCAAACAATAGCCAATTAATAACCCGATGATTCACAATTGAGCTGAAGTGACGTAGCATGCATACGTGTTGAAAGGAAATGGTGAGAGCGAAGCGAGCACTCCAGCAAGTCTGGAAGTCTGGCGGAGCCGGACGGACAGACTTGTATACAAATACGGAAAATGCACATTCGAGCAGGTCCACGCTGGTTTTGCCGGATCAATGACTCAAAATAGAGATTATCCATTCATGAGACCTAACCATAGTAACCCTAACTCCAATACAGTTGAAGCTTTAACCTTATTGACTGTAAACTAGATTTAAAGGAGTAACGAGGTAGACGGCGTAAAATTTGTGTCCGACTAAAACATAGCTTATCTTCTTGAGATATGGCCTTTTTATACAACAGCGTTGGTTTACTTTCCCTGCGGGAGACTTTTCCAGCGAAACTTGAAAGAAATGCAAAATGTAAACGGAAATTTTCGATTTTGTGATCTTGGTGTTAAACAGGACACTGTGTAAAAAAGGAAAAAAAAAATAGCAGAACGTGACGGACATTTTGTACCGTTCCGAAATGATGAGCGAATGAACCTAGTGTGATAGCTGTAGCCTTGCCCTTTGCGACTACGGCTTTACCTTTGCATTCCGTACAGAAACTGTAGATCCTCTCACGACTGGTTCATCTCTTCGATAACTCTTGTTTCCGCGCTTAGAAGCCATAGAAACAGTGGGAACTGCGGAGGCGAGATTTTCGAATTGGAGCCGTTTGTTATGTGGAACCGCAAAAAAGAGATCATTAAGCGTTTTGTGCTATCTTTATAGCTCCAAATCTCTTCTTCAATATTGTACGAAAAACTGAATAGGCTTTCTATGAAGGGTGAGCTGATCATTGATCATGTCCCGGCGTCTTAATAAAACGTGCGAAACGTCAACAGGGGCAATACCTAAGCTGACTTTCAAATAATGCTAAATTTTTCAAGTTTTCACGTCTACATCGGGCGTTGTCTGTGGCATTGGGAGATTGCAGACCTATCTTACAAGTATGCAAAGAAAACATCGCATGAATTCCATTCTTTCATTTATTTGCTCACTGCCTCCTTTGCTATTTACTTCTTTTATTTGTTTCTGTTAGATCGTTAAGAGTGAAATATCCGGCTTTGAACAGAAATGTTTGGCTCTCGCTGTCTCACCAGGGAAGTTACTTTAGCCTAAACTCGAACCCCACAAACGATGTATATAGTACAAATCCCCGTATCCTCTTCAATAGAAACCCAAAAAATCTCCATCCTAATCTTGATGTGAACGAGTTGCAACGTTTCGAATTTTTCACAGCGGCAATGGTTATGATGGTCTGTTTTAATGTTATTGTGCACAAAACAGCAGGAAAATCTTTTGAGAATATGGATAGAAGCCGTGCACAGTGTTCTTATGGTCAGAGGAAAAGATGCTAACCGAGCAGGCATAGGTGAGAACCGCCGAAAAATCCTATGTTCACACGTTGCTCATAACTGCCCGGCGCTCTGCACAGCGCAGAACCATTGGTGCTCAAAGCGGGAAGGAAGAACTTTTCTATGCGATTTTCAAAAAAACTATAGAAAATGTTACAGGAGGCCTAATGCTGCAACTAAGTAATTGCTGTTGAGAGTGAAGTTCGAAGTACAAAAGCCAACTAAAATAGATATTAAAATGGTTGTATTCTGCTCCAACAGCAGAACATAGTTGTACAGGGACATTCAACAACGAGCTTCGACGTTCTGTTGCCCGACTAGAGAGTTTTCCCAGCAAACAATATGACATGTGTTTCGATGTACACTGTCCCCCTTAACATTTCAGCTTTACGCTTTGGAGGAAAACTTGGATGGTCGTCAAGAAATGATCGATTTTTTAAAATGACAGGATTTTTTTTGACTAGTCAGTCACTTTGGTGGAAATTCTGCATAAAATTTAGTTGTGGGCCTATTTTTTGAACTAAGTATTCATTAGGTACTCCTCTGAGAAAACATTGTTTTTGTTCTTGATTATATACGATACATAACGGTTCATTGCGGCGGCAGTTTCTTTCATTATCACCTATTGAAAGTTGTTTTAAAAAACAGAATGTACTACAGCTGCGGCTGCGCTACATCACAGAGCAAATTTTGGATAACCAAGAACGAGGAAAAATAAGAGGAGAAATGGCTTTCGAATGCAAGCGTCAAGGTAAGTTCAACGGCAGGACGTGAAGCACTGTAGTAGCTGTGTAATTATAGGCAAGTACCAGTGGTGCGAAATTCCGTTACATCTAACGAAAAAAGATGCTTTACGATTAGCGTACCGCCGATCTGTAGAAGTGATACATATAGACGAATTGCTACCAAACTCTTTAGTACCATATCAAAAAATCTACACCCGAACTATAGAAGAAGATACGGAAGAGTTATGGGGGTTCAAGGGTTTTCAGGTTGCGGTGTCCTATAACAACGAAAACTACCGTGTAAAATGGCTGCTAACCCATATGGAAAGGATTCGTGACCCTAGTACTAACCCACGGATTTAGATTTTTGCAGGCATTAGTTTTTTGTGCATATACCATTTCCACACTAACTAACAGCCACTTTGTCAGTAGTTTTCACTACTACGTAACAGCGCGCTTTGCCAATTTTGAACATCTCTAACTCGTCTGTCATCATCAGTCTTTTCGGTCTATATTTTCATTTTTCTTGATATGTTACTAAACAGGGCCGTAACATTCTTGTGTATACATTTCATTTCTGTCATTATGTCATTTGTACGTGTCATTTCTACATATCGACAGTACGCCAAAGTTATCTCCCTGGTAAATCAAGTATGTCCTAACCTGAACGTATAGATGGGCCCTTGCAGCAACCATGCAAATATCAACTCAGACGATAGCATCGGAAGACCTGAGGGCGATTTTCGCATGGCCCGTCGCGTGATCCTCGGGTCGCCCGGTAAACTCCCCCGGTCACTCGATAAAGCGCTTCGGGTCTCACGGTAAAATTCCTCGGGTCTCCTTTACCTGCCGTTAATGCATTTCCTGATTTGGGTATTTTCTTTGATTTTGCTGCAGCGGGATGAAAATGTGCAAAAAGCAATGGATTGTTGAAACTGAAGTTCCTTAAAGGCATCACCCACTCTAAAAACGGATTTCGAGATTCAGGTAGTTTATGAAACCTCGGTGGCTGAGTAGCCAAAAGCCAAAGTGAGAGCATCGGTAAGCTGCTTATTGGAGAGAAAACGGCCGGAACGTCGGGTACTCGGTGGACTATTTACGAAGGATTTGAGGACGAGTTGTCTTGTTACTTTATTTTCCACACTAGTTAAAGCGCTACAACCATTTGGTATGAGTAGAGCTATGCAAGCTTTCCATGTCCTCGCAATCGAGGCGGTAGGCGACTCCAAGAGAAAGAGCGCGACGAAGTGGAAAACTCGTCCACGAAATCGCGAACGAGTCTTCTGCAGCAAATTTCTCGGTTAGCAATGAGTTCTGAGCCGAGAAATTTGAATCCTAACCCATTTTTGAGTTTGTCTTTCGGAATCCATCGAGAACTCAGGAAGCTTTCTGGGAATGGGTGCTGCCTTTAACAATTATTTGTATTGGTCCAGTACCAGTAACTATTATTGAAAACATCTTATATTTTCAATGTTTTTTTACATTTTCTCAACAACGCGTAAATTACGCACAAAGCTCCAAAAGACAGTAGTACTGGCTCTACGCGTGGCTCTGAACCCGAAGTCAACATATCCTCACACCTAGAAACCTACACCAACTCACCGGATCTGAACTCACCATGACTTGATATCGTTCGCTTCAAGGTCCGCTGTCTTATCATTCGGCTACGCACGCGTTATCATATATGCCTTTCATGCCTTTCATTTTGTCGATGTTTCTTTATCATTATTCACACTCCCAAAATTGCCCTCGGGTTTCCGGTATTCAGCTGAATGTCCCTCGAGTCTGCCGGTGCTCTGCTAGTGCCCCTCGGGTCTCCCAGTGTTATTGCCTGAGAGCGTTTTTTTTGTGAAAGTTGAGGTGGCATGTGAAGACACACATGCACTCTTTAGCACAGTGCCTCTCTAATGATTCGCATAGGGAAAGTCCCCAATGTGAGAGGCATTTAAAGGCAGCGTACGCGGAAATTTCCGTTTTTGAGATTTTGGTATAATATGAAAGAAGACGACGAGCCGAATACGTACGTCACGGTGATATCGCTCATTTCTGCCTAGGAATCCTGAAAAACGCCATTTTATGCGACAAAAATGCGAAAAGTGCATTAGGGGAGCCCTCGCTTTACAGCGAAGATAGGTAAAATCGGGCATAACTGATATTATATATGTGCTCAGGAGGTTTTGCTCTTTCATTCAATGCCAAAATCGCGGATATTCAATCTAATCCAGTCCTTTTCTGGGCCCACTGTTTTGCAGCTTAAATTGTCACTTGAAACTCACACTTAAATGAACTCTTAGGGTAAGAGAATCTTCTCGGTTTTGGTATGGAACGAAAGAGCAAATCCTCCTGAACACATCCATAATAGCAATTTCGCCCGATTTTGTCTACCTTCGCTACAAAGCGAGGGCTCCCCTAGTGCACTTTTCGCATCCTTGTCGCATAAAATGGCGTTTTTCAGGGTTCCTGAGCAGAACTGAGCGATATCACCGTGAGATCCGTATTCGGCTCGTCGTCTTCTTTCATTTCATACCAAAATCTCAAAGACGAAAATTTCCGCGTACGCTGCCTTTAAGGCTTTCCATATGGAAATAATGATATCTTACATTTACACTTTAGGATTTCTCCGTCTATATATGATCACAGGAAGAAGAAGTCTTGCGCGACTAATTGAATTTTCTTCAATGTCTGTTTTTATGCGATGACTTTTCAACTTTGATTTGTAACGTACCTAATGTTCTTAGTATCTTCGCGTGCATCTGTTTGTGAGGATCAACAACAGTCCTCGAAGTGTGTTGGAAAGGAAGGTTCATTAAAGAGGGTAAAACAGCCTGAATGAGATGTAGATTAGTGAAAAAAAGACTGTGTAATGATAAAACATTTGGGAAGAGCAGGATTGAGCTTACTGATCTGGCTCAGACTCTCCAAGGCGATCCCCGTCCCCCTTTATGAGCTAGGATTTTCAACCCCTTACTTTGAAAAAAGTAAACAGTTGGTACAAAAAAGCGGGTAGTGCGGAAGACAGCAGAATAGAAAATGTTGTTGAAAATCTCACGCTTAAAAATAAAACCTGATTTCAGCTTCTACAAAGTAACTATTACTGATGAATGTGTGAAAAGGCAGCACTACAGAACATTGGGAGTCGGAAGAACAAGGACTTATGAAACGTCAATGTGTGGAGATATTTAAGGCCGAACAAGCAGATAGGGAGCCCGTGCGTGTGCGGTTTTCTTAAAAAAAACGGGAGAAGCAAGGTGCGCAAGAAACTTGACTAACTCGTTTAAAACGGAAAGGAAATGAGAAGCGATCTAAAGACGAAGGAGGAAAATTTGCTCTATCTTTGCGTGCTTAGATACTTGAATGGCCTCTCCTTACTAATGGTGCAAGCTACAGCATCACTTCCACTCGTTTCGTCCTCTCGCTAACGTCATCCAAGATGTTGGTAGATTTCGCGATTGGATCCTTTCCCGAGTTTCTATCCCGTATTATTGAACCAGCTGATTTCTCAGGTATTCCATCTTTTCCACGAAGACGTCCGCCCGTCTCCCCGAGGATGTTTCTGAATCCACTCCAGGGTTCGTTTCGTCCATCTATCGTCAGTCCTTTTTACGATATGACCGGTCCATCGGTGCTTTGTCTTCGAAACTTATTCCGTCATTCCTCCTAAGGTCAGAACTGGGAAGGCCGACTTGGTGTTGAGTTCGCCTGTTATACTTCAGAAGACACCTCCAAGGCGCGCTGTGGGTGGTCCGTAACCTTCTCGACGTGGTGACAGTTACAGCCCACGTCTCAGCTGCGTAACAGAATGCTGGAAGAACTGTCGCAATGCACACATGGGTGCAGAGCTTCGGGTTCATGAGGTGGTTTGCGGCCTCTCTCAGAGGGCCGAAGGCGATCAAAGCTGCTGTACTACTCCTGTTCAGTTCCTCTGCGAGATTTTTCTCCATACACATCGTTCAAAGCAAGTATAAAGGCGTCTCCAAAATGAGAAAGCCCTCCAGTTTCATTTGTTCTCCTTCGCTGTACGCATTCCTCATGAGCTGTGCCTTATTTAGATTTTCTCGCAGACCGAATCATTTCCGCGCTTCATTAGTTCTTCCGCATTCTCTCTGCTTTAGCTGTACTCCTCGGAAACAGAGCGATATCGTCCGGAAAACGAAGGGAAGATGATCGTCGATTGACTGCATGGCTCTTTCGTCCCACTTTAGTGGTTTCATTATCCACTGCACTGCGATGGTTAACAGCTTAAGCGATACTGTGTCGATTTGAAGTACTCCGTTTTCAAGCTGCACCGTTGCTGAGCAGTATTTGCAGCAATCAGCTAAAACCCTCACGTAGTCCATCCTCTTCCTCGTCGACTAGTGCCGACATTATGGCCCTCGTCTCGATGTTGTTGAATGCTTTTCCGTAATGCACGAAGGTTAGGAAAGGCAGTTTTATTGCCAAAGTTTCATGCCCCATAAAGCACTGTATAAATAATTCCTATTCTAAAATTGCGAAAACTGAAGCCCGCGCATCATGTTTCTGAAAACGTTTAGGAGTAAAATTATGACTGCGTAGCTATTAAAACTATTCATACGATGATAAGCATGCCTGGTAACTTTACCTCTTCTTGTTAAAAGAAAACTACCTGATCGAATTGTCTAGCGGCCCATTGTTCGCAGTGCATCAGGTTCGCCCTCGGATCGCGAGTTGGTTGTTCGAAGGGTGGAGGAACGCAGCAGAAAGGGTGAGAAGCACGCTAAATATAAATATTGTTTGGTCAGCATTTTTACGCAATCCTAAACATGCTTGAAAGCAAGTCTTTGTCTTTTAAGCCTAGCTTGATTGCTTTTCCGTTGAATTTTTTTACTATGCTATCGTGGCCATAACCACAAAAGTATGTCACGGTTACGGCGCTGCTAAAAGGTTTCCTGGGGCATTTTCCTCCTTTTTTCCTCAGACATCACTTGTTTTTCTTTAATCGCAACTGAACTACTGCAACTAACTGGAGATGTGTGTCCATCCGGACTGGTCGTTACTATAACGTTAACTTATAATCCCAAATACCCCGGTCGCGGAGAGTGACGCAACATCATCTATCAAAGAAGTGCAAGTCCATCTTAACGTAAGACACTTACGGCATATTTTCATAGGGTTCATCTAATACGCACGTTATGTTCCAACAAGACTGAAGACTCTATTTTTCTAAGAATTCTTCATTTCTGAATGTGGCGTACGTTTCAGTTTTAAATGGACTGTCTTTGATTATTTAAAGCGCACAATTTGTGCATCAGCAGGCTTGTCCCAGGAAAAATGCACTGATTCAAATCCAGTCTGAGAACTATTCGCTCGGATTCCTGTGTTAGTTCTAGAACAATATGTTGTTCCGTACTTTTTTCGAAAATGCTTAGGAATTGTCCAGCAAAACTTATGCAGTAAAGGATCAACATGCGCAGCTTGACAACAAATGTGGAAGAACTCCGATTTCACGCAACACTGCCTTTAATTTACTGTTCGGGAATAGAAACTATCACATTTTCAAATTTTCCTGTGATGCTGCTCCAAGCAGAAAGTCAGACGTTTCACTCGCACCCTGCCAGGTGGTAAGAACTTGCAAATACGTGCACCGTTTTAGATTGCGTCTTTTAAAGATACTTATTGCAGTAGTATAATTATGCGGTAGGGAAGGAGCAGCAGCTCTACCCATAGGTCAAAAGTGTACGAATGTGGTCTGGGCTCTGTACTCAATTATGGGTACAGAATTTTCAAAGTTACTTGTCGCTGACAATGAGTTACTAGCGTTATTCTTACGTGGACAGAGGCCAAAACTAACCACAGAAAGAGTTTCATAAACTAGCCGGTGTGGCAATTCCGTATCTGTTTGGGACAAATGATAGACCAAATCATACAGGGTGTGATATCTGTTTCCAAATAACTCGTAATGTCCAAGTGTGGATCTTGTAATTGTAACCATCTAAAACTGTTGCTCTGTCACAGAAGTAATGAAGAAGTAAAGACAGCAAAACCCAAACTCACTTGTAACGAAAACGGCGACGATACAATTTCAGCGATGATATCCAACTGCTTATCTCTTTCCTTCACGTTATCTGCATCACCGCTTCGAGTTTGCGCGCCAGCAGCATCACTCTTTTGCTCAGATTTTGAAAACTGTTCGTCTTCAAAGGAACTCTGCAATTAAATGGAAATGAAAATGAAGATCCACAAAAAAGAAACCGGAAGCTAACCGCAACAGTTTTAGTAATTTTCGGTCGCCTCTTCTTGTCTCCTTTCTTCCCTGATGATTCTTTACTGGACTGTTCCTTTCTAGGCTTCGGATGATTACATCTCTCGAGCTCATGTGCATAGAACTGAGTGCCACATGCTCCTTTCATGTCTGAAAATGCATCGCTGTCATCCAAAGAAGTTTGCCCACTGCGAAATTATTATTCTAGTCGAAAGCTCTTATGTAGACTTTTGGCGGTTTCCTTCCAAATGATGAGTCAGAAGTGATAAGATGGCTTCACCCTGATATTTATTGAGGTATTCTTCTTTTATTATTTCTTCGCAATCTTGCAGTTTTTGTGTCGCCAAATTTGCGCTTATATGTTGTTCACTTTTTGTTTAGCATTCACTGCCATTTTGCATAACACTGTGGAATATTTATTAGCGAATATATCCTTCCCAAAACTACATCTAACGTAAGCCTGACTTTGAGATTGACAAATAAACCGGCGGATCCGGATCGCTCCACAGACCTGCTCCACTAATTTGGGGGGATTCGCCGTTCTGTTTTGCATTTCCTATTTCTATTGTCTCTCTACTCAGAGTATTACAGAATGGGGCACACAGGCCGGATGGCACACGTGCTGTACGGCACACATGCTGGACAGGTGTCACTCCGCATGGGCCGCCTACACGCTTAACGGCGCACGCACGTTCACATGAAAATGAACTCTAGTAACGCACGGCAGCCTTTATATATACGGTGGTGATATAGCTTCATTCTTGGTTCACTTGAACAAGGTTTCACGTTCGACACGTTAAGAAACGAAAAAGTGGCTCGGAATAAGCCCCAGCAATGGAAAAGTTAAAATTTTACACGTATTTCTGGTAAAACTCCATACGCCGAACGCGATTGTTGACGTCGGCTTCTTTTGAGAAGCTCTGGTTTTTTTTTTACACACAGACAGATGAACACACATTCACACATATGAAACCTTAATTAATTTTTGAAAGTGGCCCAGATGCCAGGGAAAAAATTGAAAAAGGGGTGAAAATTTTAAAAATAATTTTGTTTTTAAAATTTTAAAAAAATTTTGAAAAAATTTTACAATCGATTTCTCTTTGGCCCCGCCCCC
>KN549357.1:81085-93819 GCA_000797555.1 Oesophagostomum dentatum | reverse complement strand
CCGTCATGACCCTATCCTTCAACACAGGATGCATCGCATGGATGACGGATCCGTCGAAGTATGAATAGCCCCCAACACATACTTAAAAACAATAAAGAAAAACACAGACAAATTCAAAAAGCCTCATGGAATATTAAAGGATTACAGTAGCGATGAAGTAGTGAATTACACCACTAATCACACACGAACATCACATTAAGGTACGACAGCTCATAAAAGAATACGAAAATTTAGGACATTTTCTTTGCCAATGAATTTGGCAGCTATACACTGCACAATGAAGATTTAAGCAGTGCATGTCTTGGCACAGGACATCAGACTGGATAAAGAGGTTTTTCGCGAACTTGGAGCCCAAGCCTGTGGAGGTCTAAACACGCACCACTTTTCAAAAGAACAAATTTTGAGCATAACTACATCAAGTGAGAAAAGGAATTTTTGTCGATATATCTACAGATTCTACTCTACAAATACGTGTACATGAACATACGCCATGTATTGATTAAGATTATGAAAAGGTTTAAATTTAGGAAGAAACCACTCGTATGTGAAGAGTCAGAATTAGCGAAATATTTTGAGATTATGTACACAGCCTTATATGTGTCCACAACCTTTGAAAATTGCGTTTCAAGTCCTTTAAGGGGATTTCAGGCTGAACTGCACCAAAAAATACGAGGGCGTCGGCCGGTGGTGGCGGCCGCCGGCCCGCGCTCTCGTATTTTTGTTGCAGGGTACTGTACTGCTAAACGTATACGGCCTGCTGATCACAATTATATCAGTTTTCTTCGACTCTCTTCAAGCGCGGTGTGTACATGCAACATGTATAAAACTCATGCGTTGTCACAGTTCTGACCACGTTTCTTTTATGCATTTGCTCACGCAGCCGAAGGTTGGTTCCGCTTTTTTTGAAAGTGGACAACGGTTTTTGCAGTATTCTTATCACTACTCTTTTAAGGGCAATATTTCTCGAAACTTGAACTTTGCACGTTTGATTTTAAGCCGAACATATATTCTCTTCTTGTCAAAGTAGAATTTTCTGCTGAAAACTTCTAGCCTTCATCAAAAAAAAGTGTAGAACGGCAACTTGTTTTAGAACTAATGAACGAGTCTGACTCAAGAATATCATGCCAAAACAAAGAAACTAAAGCAGCAACAGTTCACTCGTTCTTCTTTGACTCCGCCCCTGTATATTAACTCGTACATTAGTTCTGAAATAAGGCGCTATTCCGTCCTTTTCACGAAGAAAGTTGTGATTTTCTGCTGAAATCTTTGCAGCAATTAGAACCAATCTACACGGAGGTCTTGACGGTAGATGCGTGGGGCGTAGGTTGAACGGTATTTGGCTTGAGAGTGGGAATGAAAGGATTAGAAGCAAGGTGGCGGTTGATCTAAGGGAGATTACAATGTTTTCTGTGTGCGCTACATAGCAAATGAACATAACGCGCGTTTTATCATACGCGCAGTACAGTTGTCGTGCCCGCTGATTAGTGCCGTTGCCTGCTGATTGCTTCTGAATGCTACCAGACTAGAAGCGGATAGCTTTATAGTCCACACAGTGGTATGAATGGCACAAGACCATTAGCGATAGGCACTTGCTCGTTTCTACTCTTCATTTCAACATCTCACACGAGTGTCCGTAAGGCCCGGTGTATACTTCGCGTGATGCGACCAAATCGCGCTCGCCAGCTGAATAAATTGAGGTGTATTCGTGCAATAATGGTACGCAACTGCCCAAAACGTGTGTGCACTTGAACAAATGGCACGTTTTAGACGTCGCATATCATTTTTGTAAGGGTACACTTCAAGTTGTACACCTTGCGCGAGCGATTTGGTCGCGTCGCACAAGGTGTAAAACCTGATGCGGGCCTAACGCTTCAAGCGTGCCTCTGGCAGATGTATTAGATTTGTATGCTAAAACTCCGCGCTTTACGCTGAAGTCGTCACGTTGTGGGTTGTCAGTCTATGCGCTGCCGGTGGTGAGACAAAGCTCCCTTTTCGTTTACTTGCCAGACGTCCATTTATTAAACAAATGTTCACTTATTCCTACCCTCGGCATTCGACTGGTTTCACTGATATGCTTCACCTGGCAGATCAAACATTTGATCTCATATACAGTTCGCGATTTAGGACAGTTCCCTAGATTTCCGTAAGGGCAGACGATGCAGCCTTTCTTTTCGCAAAGTCCACCATATAGTCTGTTTCGTACTAGTCCTAGTTTGGTGTTGCTGTTTGGAACACTCAACGACACGATATCGTTTATAACTTGGATTGAAACAGACTTTGCCGGATTCCCTTACTGATATTACCAGAAATGAAGCGTAGACACAGTAGGACTTCACTTTTTTTCGTGGCTATTTTCGCTTACCTGAGGAAGCCTACCAACAAAGAATAGAAGTTCTATCTAACAACTCTGTCAGGCAAAGAAAAATTTGAAAAAGTGTAAGAATGCCTAGGCTTGAAGGGGAAACAACATGGAATTTATTAAGAGAAATAGCTTCCAGCACTTTCCGAACAGATGTACTTTCCTCAATTAACCAGGTGGTGCACTTGACATCAAAATCCAATCCGCTGGTCCTCGCTCTGATGCTTGCCAGTGGACATGCTAAGCTCTCTTCTTTTGCTAACCATATGTTCCTTTGTGCATCCAATATAAGCAGCATAGCAACTCAAGCAATTATTAATTTGGTACACGACTCCAGGCCTCCGCAGTCTCCCTTTCCCCATGTTGACAAACCACGTGGTTTTCTTAGATGCAGGTTCTGCCACACAGTCGGTTGCGAACTAGTTTTTGCTTCCTTCCCTCTGGTATGCTCGCCAATACAAAATCGCGTTCTGAATTTGCCTTAGGCATTTTTTGGCAGAGCTGCTCACCCTATCAAAAATGAATGCCATACAGAGAGGAATTTGTTTTCCCTTTGTTGCTCACGTTGCTCAATAGACGGATCTTGTCGGATAACTCTTGCTATCAGCAATCTCGATTTCAGCTTCAAAGACTTTTCTCGTTCAGTGTAACCACTACTCAAAAGTCATCAACAGGCGGCGGAAGTTGCACAGCAACGTTGGAGTTTGCCGCGCATACATAGAACGCTCGATATGTTTACCTATAATGCTGCTATTACCCTTAGTCCAGGTGAAACGAAATGCATTGCTTCGAGGAGAAGTTTAACAGCAGAGAGCATGAGTAACAAAACTGCACTACTTGCTGGCTTCGGAACAACGCATACCGTCGAAGTTAGGCCAATAAAGCCTCTCGTATAACAATCTCTTAGGCAAAGTAGGAGCACACGATATCAAAGGAATGCCGAGGTTCTATAAACAGTGAGCCAATTACGTACAGTTTAAAGTTGTTTTCACCACTGTTCATTGCCACTATGCAGCCGTAGGACTTCACAGTTCTTTGTTGGCGGAAGGAAAGATAAGCGGGAACACTGTTACTACTTTTAAAGGTAGCACACGCGGAAAACAAGGTTGGCGGTGTTTTTGCTTAGAACAGTAGAGAATCGCCAGATAAAGATGGTTTCCAAATTTGGAATCTCCAGTACCTGTTTTAGCCGAGAAGAACACTTATCAATCTGTTAAGAGTTTTAAATTTACGTAATGATACGTCAATATACAGTTGAAGACGGTCGACACAAAAAGAGTGGACCAACTTTTTGCTTCGTCTACGATTGTTAGCTGAAATACTTGGGGCCAGATGAATAGGATGACACTCATCTTCAGCGCAAAAACCGAATACATCCTCTTATTCACTGTCGTGTGATTTCAAACCTGTCGGCATATTAATAAGCGTTTTTCTCGGCACATAACAGTTGTTGGAGATTCGGACTCTGAAATCCCTGTTCGGATGAAGCTTCTTTACCGTTCCTTTAAAAAGTTCACCAACCTTGTATTGCGCGTATATCGCCTTTAAAGCTTGCATCGATATAGTACTACAGTACCTTAACATAGTACTTTGCGCATACAGTAGCAATCATAGTGTATCGTTACTGCTACCAGCACGCAGCAGGTAAGAAAGCTAGCACTGGACTCGGACAACGCATACAACGCCCAAGCGTTGAACCTGACAGAAAGGTCAGGGCAGTTACATGAGCAAGCAATGGCAAGCTATCCAAAATTATTTCGGAGCTTCACTTTAGCTGAGCTGTTCCTTTTCATATGCCACGTAGTACTTCCGCTGATGCGCTGGCAGGAAGAGGATGCTTTGCATGCAAATCCCTTATGATAGCGTATTACAAAAGCTGAAGGAAATGTACATCTGAGCATTCCATTACATGTTTTCTGTCCTAGAAAAGTAAGAAGTTAGGATACCACATCGAAGTGTAGCTTCAAATGCAATTACTCTTCTTCTTTTGCTGGTAGTCTGATGAAAATTCTGGTATAAAATGGGAATGAAAACTTTCCAGCTTAACTCGCTGAATTAGTAGAAGCCGGCTGAGTAGGACCGTGATGAGGTCCGCGTAACAGTGATATGGCCAATTCAATTCGGTCATGAATATGTCGCTGATCGACTGCCGAAAAAAAAGCAGTAAGCCTTTGGATGCAGTTACCCATCCTTGGAAATTTGCCACCCAAGAAGGGGAAAAAGGAACGCTTTTTGGAACCTTCTAGCTCTCGAATACTCCGAGGATGGCCTGCAGAGGGCGCTGGCAAAGCAGAGACTAGTTTCGTGGAGATGATGTGATGTAAAAGCTCCAGGAAGCTTACATATAAGACCCATTCCCAAAATCATTGAAAACTAATTGTTAGCAACGAAAGCATTTTCTGCTACTTTCATGTCTCATCAACTTCACACGATGAGCATCTACCTTACCTCCAATTTCCTTGAGGTCATGGTCGGGTTTCTCCGTTGCAAACAGAACGCTGTGAAAGCTTTTTAACGTGGGTAAAAATGTGACTCATTGTGAGGATTGTCAAAAGTGTCATTTTTGCTCCTGTATTTCTGATAACCCTCGTAATTAGGTCATACACTGATCAAATGTCCTAAGAGCATCTGTGTCTGTATACGGTGCGCATCAAAACTATAGACCACACCACTTCTAAAAATCGCAAAAACTATAGAAATCCAAGGGTTTCCTAGGCAACCGTTATACCATCGTAATCAGCACTTCAGATAACATCTACATTTGAGGCTTTACCATTTTTGCTCCTGTATTTATAATTTTTTTAGTTTTTGAGTTAAAATATACCGCGTCAAAACTATTGACCATATTCTTTTAAAATTTCAGAATCTAGACTAGGCTGAAACGTAACCACAGTGCCGAGTTGAGTGAATTCCGCTGGCGAAAGGCGATATGAAAATTCTTCAAATTTTCTTCTGCCTTACAGGTTTGCTAGATGGAACATTTATTCTTGACTTGTGTGGTATGACGTTTCGACTGATTCGTCGTCTTCGCAGGCCTGAATAAATGTTTCATCTAACAGACCTGTAAAGCAAAAGAAAATTTGAAGAATTGTAGAAATGCCTAGGTTCAAAGAAGAACGTGGAATTTGTTAAGCGATTTGAAAACTTCAAAATCTACGTATCGTGGAGTGTTTCTTCGAAAATTTTATGGAAATTTGTCATGAAACCCAATATTGTTATTTTAAAAAATTTCATAATTCTATTATGCCGCTCAGATGTCAGGCACGAAAAATTTAGATATGTTATGGGCAGTAAATGCCTATGCAAGCAAGAAAACAGGAAGAGAGATACACAGCGTGACATACATTAACATACATTTGCGTTAACATACAACATACATACATTACATTTACATAACAACATACATACAACATACATTAACATACATTTGTGAACTACAGTGGTCCATAAGATTAACTTCTCACACAGTTAAGTTCCCGGTACTGAAGCTTATAGCAGTAAGGTCTCCTGATAATGGCAGCTATAAAGAGGATTTATTTAATCTCTAGCAAGGTTCTCAACATCATTTGTTTGGAACTGCTGGAGATCTAAAGGCAAAACAACGATCACAATACGATAGGTGATGCCGTGACGGGAAGACGTATCGGGTTCTTGTCAGTGGTGTTTCAACTCAGTAGCTAACATTTTAGAGTGTTTGCTCAAAACTCTGCGCAGGTCGTCATATATTACCTGTATAATGCTTCTTTATTAAGAGAAAACCATTTTAGTTATTAAGTCGACATTAGTACTTTAAATCTTCACTCTTGCCATGTGCAACAAAACTTCTGCGATGGACCTAATCTGAGATGGGTTCTTTGAAATCTCCGCTTCTAACGCCAAATGGATACACTACTATAACTTTCAATTTACGACTTTGAAAGCAGTTCTCTGCGGAGGGGGTGGTCTATAGTTCTGACGCGATATATCTTGAATCAAAAATTGGTAAAAATGTAAATTACAGGAGCAAAAATTGTGAAACCTTAGGTACATACGTTATCTGAGATGCTGATTATGATGGTATGAAGCACCCCCTAGAAAACCCCCGGACTTCTGCTATTTTGGCGATTTTTGAGGGTGGTCTAGTTTTGACGCGCACCGTATATTCTACTGCTGAGTTGTAGTCCACCCCAAAGTGCCCACTGCAGACTACCTCTCTTAGCAATATTTTATGCTCGACACTGGCTACTTTCATTTGCACGACGCTGTTTTACAACAAAAATGACGAAACTACTCGCTATCTCAGTGCAGTGATGCAGACACTTGATATCATAATAGAACAGAATTTCACTCAGAATATAGACCACTTCGCTGCAGTGATTTGAAAAAATCCCGAAGACTTTCTTAGGGGCCTCTATAGCGTTCATTTTAAATGTGAACACTTCTTATCTCTCAGTCACTTCTTTTCGCTCTATAACAAGTTTAAAATGCACATCAACGATCATGAAAGTCCTTTTGTTACAGCTTTATTTCCTGCACTGAGGGTAGCGGAAATAAGGTTTCGGAAAGGACTTTTTATCAGAAGTTAAAAATTCCCGCGTGACAAGTACAGGTTACCGTTTTAGAGTTTTATAACATTCACCAACACTGTAAGGATTGCGAATTATGTATGACTCCTCACATTACCTAATGATAATTTTGATACACTTTGAAGGAGTGCCGTAGGATTAGTTATCAGCTTTTTGCGAGGGATAAAAATCTGTTGCATCTATGTTTCTGTGCATAAACACAAAAATCCTTGCAGAGCTTCTATATGGCCCTATAATATAAACCTAGTCCTTTCCTTGCACCACCTCTTACTTTTATTTCACACTCTGTTGCCTTATCGCATTTTCTGGTACCCATGAAAAAAGCAGAGTGGAAAGCCCACTGTCATAAGAAACAGTTGCTAATCCTATGAATCTGGCTATCAGAAAATTGGAAGGTCGCGCATATGCTCAAGCAAAACTTCGGCATCACCACCTACAACCGGCCAAATTCGGTGGATCTTTAAATTTAGATGGACCCGGCTTAGACCTGGAAAACCTACTCGTTTTCCTTAGAAAATAGTGTGTCAGGCTCAGGCCGAAAGTGGACGGGATCAAAAAATTATTTGCAAAAATTTAAAAATTTTAAAGAGATTTAAAAACAAAAATCGATGTTTCAAATCAATACTGAAAAGTTTCATAAAATTGATCTCCTTTTCAATTTTTTTTCATTTTTATGCCACCTTCAAAAATTTTCGGACGTAGGACCTATTATCTGGAGCAAGATGGGAGCTACCAGAATTCTGATGATGAGCTTTTGTGGCAGGAGGTCAAGGTCCTCGCCATGCCCTTATCGTAGAAAAAATCGAATCACGAATCTTCTCCGTTTTTTCATGAAAATGAGCCATTATAATTTAAAAAGTTTTGTCTAACGCGTGATGGGCACACTGCGGGTCAAAAACATCATATCCAAGGTTTTCCAGAAACGTGCCTCGCATAGGTGTACTTCGTCTGTTGCCTTCAGTTGGTTACGGTGGGACAGACTCGGTACATACATACATTTTCTTTTTGTTTTTACAGTTGAACGTTTTCGATATCAAGGGTAACTACAGACCCCGTGGTCTGAACATGGACCTTCTGGAGTGGGAGACAACTAGCAACTATTACAGCAATCCATATTAACCTTGGTAACCTGCGGACCTGTAAATACCATTGCATTAGCTTTAGCTAATAGGTTATAAATAGCATAAACTTATGTATTTTTTATTTCTGTTATGTTCTCAAAAGTGTTTGTCAAATATTGATAAACTGTTTATGCCAGGCACTGCACTACAGATCTGCTGAGCGCTCTTTATTATAAATTAATTTTTCCCAAGTCTCACGTTAACAAGATGAAGTTTCCGTGAGGCAAAACCTAGCACTTTCGACATTTGCACTTCTTCGCATTTGTTCAGGGTTGGACGAAGGCCGAGTAGGCTTGAATTATCGACTCTGAACATGAAGAGAACATAACTAGCGAACCTACTGCTCAGAAATGACTTTCCTAGTTTAAAGAGTGTGTTTTCTTTAATCTATCTTCGGGCGAGAATCGATCGGGATCCATCATTATCGACCGACTGCATTCTATCGAAGATCCCAGCCTTTGAAGTGCAGGCGAGTGCGAAACGTAAGTTGTGCGTCGAAAGTGGAAAGTTTACTGGAAAAATCAAGGCGGGGAATGAACATTGATTCATAGTTTTATGGCTTCCTCTCATTTTCTAGCATTTTTATTTTGTTTTCATCCAATATCCTTTCCTCTTCTTTTCCGCAGAAATAGATGAAAGTGGGGGAGAATGGAAAGCTTGGGTATGGCTTCACATTGCAACCTTACAAGGGAAGCTTCTGACCTTACTATTAGAACCCTATTTCGGAAGAAGACCTATATATATCTTATGGCAAATCTGACTGTGATTCAGAACCCATACTTTGCTTCTGCTGCGCATGCGATGGAAAAACAAGGCCCTGAAAGCACAAAAGGCTCGAATGCCGTGACTGCTTTACCAGAGTGTGCTACACGAATAGTATAGATTACCGCAAACATTCTGAGCCACTCCCTCCTTGTAAAGAAGGGTAAAGATATCGGCGTATATTTCCAGAATAGCGATCACTAAGCCAGGGGCCCAAAATCAAAACACTTGTTATTCTCAAAACGTAGCTTAAAGATCATAAGCTGCTGAACCTGAAAACGACAGTTACTTGAAATGATGGTTCCGGAAAGGCCGGCTAGGCCCACTGCGCAGGCTTGGGACAATTCTGAACTTATTATCGTTCGGTAAGCCCCCTATGATGTATGCAGATGATCTAAAAATTCACAGAAGAATAGAATCGCCGGAAGATAAACTGAAGTTGGCAAAATTCCGTCATCTTTGTTGCTGAATGGGCACAAAAGTGTAGCCTTCCTTTAGCGGTTGGAAAAACAAACACCTGCTCCTTGGTAAAGTTGTGTTCGCTATTCCCTACTGTTACGGTGATGAGACTTTGTTGAATGTTGATAAAGTAGTCCGTGATTTTGGCTTCCAAACCTTCCATAACCTTTCTTTTGATAGTCATTACAAAAAAAAATTGTTTAAAAAATTCTGTTTCGAAGCTGTAACTGGGAAGTGTACAAAATAACTTTACTAGGAAGGTTTTTATGAGATGTTGCGGTTTACCTTATTCCTTAGTTTTAGACTGGGAAGACGGAAGTAAACAGCTAGTACTGTCTGTACTTCAATGCAGAAGATTAAGGAATGATCTTATCATGATGCTCAAAATCTTCACTGGTACAGTATCCTTGAACCCTTCTGATTTCTACATGAGTACTCCTTCCTACACCAGAGCAGGCAGATTTGGCATTCAGGATTCTCTAACAAAACCACGACTTACAAGGAAAGCCATTATAGCGATCCTCAAGTTTAGAAATGAGACGTGTACCAAGGGATAGCTTAGGCCCGGGGTATATAGGAAACGCATATGCGGAGGTTTCAATTTGATTCTGTCTGGTAGAAAATCATACAAGTGGTATAGTCGGAAATATCAAAGGTCGAAGCACCGATAGCGCGACAGCGTGCAGCTGTAACCCAATGACTACCACGTTAGACTTGTAAGCAAGAGGTGGCTGGGTCGATCCCTGCCTATGCACATCCTTTTACAATGAGCACCAAGAATAGAAACGTTCTATTATGTGCAAAGAGCACTAGTATGGCAATCACTACCTTCACTTCCTTCTACCACTTCTCATCCTCGGTAACTTTCAGTACTCTGCTTTTGAAATCTAGCATCATCAATTATTCCAGCCTCGTAGCATTTCAGCATTGTGGACAGTACCGTGTCGCTCGGAAGGCTCAGCTTTTTCATGACAGAACAAGAAGAAAAAGAAGAAGAAGAGCAACATCACTGTCGGTCGACGTCAAAACGCATAAACAATTTCAACTGAATCTCATTCCAAGACTTCCATATTTCGAATGGACCTGGAATTACCTTGACTATGGAGATCAGTTTCATTGCTGATCTTCATTGCAAAAGAGCACGCGGACCCGGAGATCAACCCGCCTACCACTTGAGAACTGTTCTAGTGCACTAGCCACTCAGCTGCTCGCTGGTTATGACAATCGAGATTTCTCGTTACAGCAGTTCTACGGTTTTCTCTTGAATAAAACCAAATTGAAAGCCCCACATATAAACTTTCTGTATGCCTCGGCTCTAAGCTTCTTCATAAAATATGTCTCATTTCTGAACACGAGAATCGCAACAGTGGCTTCTCTTGTTAGATGTATATTTTTCTCGAGCAGGACTTTGCCAGATTTTCATCGTCTTCTCAAGCACGGCATTTTAAAATTATCTTTAAAATCTTTCAAGAAGGTTCCTGAAAAGCGATTGGATCTTTAAACTCATTTTTCCATTTACTAGCGAATGGAAACACTTTTTTCTTCATTCTTTTAGGTTTGATTCAAGTTGGTTATGATTATGTCACGCTTTTCTAGTCCAGATTTTTTTGGCAGCACGGTCATATTTTTTTCGTATGTTCTCGTTGTTACTTTGGTTTGTTTTATTGTTAGCCTTTTATTTTTGACGTGGGCCAGGACCTACGTCTCAAATAAAATTTAAAAAAAAACTCCAGGCTAAACATTGCCAAATAAGGCCGTTTTTATGCAAAGCAGGTCAAATTACCCTTACGCGACGTTGTCCCGGCTTCCGGCAGTTCTGAAGCAAAATTAAAATACGGATTCTGAATCGCCATCAAATTTGTGACAAAACATACAGTTCTCGTTCCCGTCCAATTTTTAGGTGAAAATCTTCCCTTAATAGAATCGGCTAGAGCCTTTCCAGAAGTAGAAAAAGTGGTAACGTGTAAATACGGTTGCAATCCGATGCCTATTGATTTAAGACATATCAAGGATTGGCCAGACATTGTCATCGTCATGATGACGACCTAGGTTCCTTCCTGTTACGTTTTCGCTAATGCAGCTGAATTAGTTAGATGTAAATAAGGCACATCATACAGTAATCTGTTCTCCTCAGAATAGCGGATGTTCACTAAAAAGTGCACCACGTCTCTTCTAATACGTGCTACTGTAACCTGTAACTAAATATTAGATGCTCAGAAGCAGCATGACGATCGGATTTGCCATACTCTTTTTAGTAAGTGTACGAAAAACAAAGATCCCAGTGGTTGACAGGGACGAGTTACAATCCTTTTACCTTAGTCCGATTATGTGTGTTTGAGCTATGTTTGTGGATAGATGATTGCTGGTGGCGAAGAATCCCCAGTCTAATGATAATAATGTTGCGATTACCCTGCGCTCAATTTTGAAGCCGCAGTGACTCAAGCTCTTGACCATATTGGCATCATGGTCTAAACAGACCCAACACTTTATCTTGCATAAAGATGTAGAGAAGAACCACACAAATATCCTCAAAAGTTATGTCACCTTTTGTTTATTATGTATAGCCTAAACCAAGTGCAGCATCTACCTTTTTCTTTTCAGAAAAAATCTCTGTTATATCAGAGCACATCATTGTGATGTATTTTTGACAAAGTTTGACAAGGTTTGATAAAGTGCTCAAAATTATTATAGGGATCTTGTACCCATGAAAATTACTGTCTGGCTACTAGCACCTCAAGAACGCATTATTCCTAATAGTGATTCAGAACTTTGCAAGCGCTATTATTTAGGGCATACAATACTGACCCTAATACTCCATGGCTGCTAGAAGTATCTGCACGCATGAAGTTCATGCGGTCCTGAGACGATTTCTCAATTCACCATAACCGATAACGACTGTGGGTTTGCAAAATTTACATGTAATGATCTAGGTAGTCATTATGGTCTCTTTTTCACGTGAACGTCGGCATACTATACTGATCAAAAACACTTGAGGACCACTTGCTTTGAGCAAAGTGACCATCTTTTCATCATTTGTCTTCAAATCCTGACTTATTCAGGCGTATTTCTTGTTGTAAAGGGGATGACACTTTCATCATTGCTGCCGCTAATTGACACGCTGATCCCACAAAAGTCACATCATTATGATTTCCTCAACTTCTCACGCTGGTTTAGTTACCCAAGCTGAAGTGCCCACCATCGATATTCGGGGCCTCCAAAAAAGGTCTTTTTTTTGAAAAATTTTGGTTGCATGAGATATTCAGTCTAGGTGCATAGCGTTAAGCCTGCGGAAGTCGGATGGGTCTTTACCAGGGTTAGGGAACTCTACACCACTTTACGTGAGTTCAAGGTTTTGTCCTTTGCAAGATGTCATGGCTGTCAAAACAGAGTAGATGATACGGTGTTGTAAGCATCATTATAAACCGCCAATGCGGTTGCTCAGTAAGTATAGTAGTTTTACATATATAT
>KN549357.1:68223-78335 GCA_000797555.1 Oesophagostomum dentatum | reverse complement strand
TAGTTTTCAAAATGGTTAAAACATCGAGGATCAGCTCAATTTTAATCGATACTTTTCCAGTCGGGAGCCTAACCCACCTCCACTTGTCTTGGTCTGCGACAAAGAGAATAGATGCGAAGACAAGGACCTTCGAGAAACCTCTGAGCTGAAGAAAATCGCTAAGTTTATTTAGGTGATATAGTGCGACCATCAGCCCTTCTCCGCACTCCAATGCTAGATCACTGCGAATCGAGTAAGCAGTTCCGTGCATCCGCAGTGCGCTTAGGAAGCAGTAGCGTACCGAAAAGAATCGCTTGGTACCTTGTTCGCTTTAAATCGCAGTCCTCCGGCACTTTCAGCGCAATATGATGGCTCGTTTCCGCCATACGAAATTCACACCTGCATTTGCGCATTGAAATTGGGTCTTCGAGGGAACAAATGCAGCAGTGTCAGGTCTCGCAGTATGCAGCATATCAAATGTTTTCATTCCATAAAGAACACGGCCTAGATAACCTCCTCACCATCGAGAAATTTTTGCACAAACGAACCCATGCTTTAAGATATTCATGGTCTTGACTGCCATATGTACAAGCAACTTTTCCTTAATGCGATAAGTAGGATGTCGGATACCTGACTCCCTGCCTTTTCGAGTGATTACTACACTATGGTAAGTTTCAAAAATATAAGCCCACCCTCATTCGAGTCCTTTAACCACCTGTTAATCGGTCGCTTCTACGACCCTGTCCACCAAGCTTTTCAACTCTTCGGCGAGGTTGAGACTTCTAGATTACTCGTATCAACTTTGTGTTTCTGTTGGTGTTGTTGCCAAATTTGTGGGAACTTTATCAGTGATAATCAAATTCACATTAGATAGGCAGATAGACTTTTAAGGCGAGAAGCGACAGAATCGCGCATTTGTTCTGCACAAAGTAGGGCGTGCGTAAAATCAAAAGCCTGTGCAACGCATCACATACTAAAATTGGAAAATTAGTCAACGTAACATTTGGTATCAGTGAGATAACGCACAAAAACTCGATACACTGTTACTGGCGAGACAGCTCAATCTCCAAAAAAATTGCAGTGATGCATGGATCGTCTGTTGCGTGACTCATTTCTTTAAGGGGAACCACTGAATCACTGAGATGGGCCATTTACCTAATAAATGGGCGTTTTGGGCCCTACAGGAATTCACAGGCGTGGTTTCGCGCTGCGCGGAGTGGTCACACTCAGCGTGGCGGAGATTTTGCAGAATGTGTGCCGGGGTAATCGAGCATCAGAGGTGCACCGATGCACGCTGGTATGCACAGCGACTCTTAATAGAGAAAAGAAATTTCAAATTTTCAACGCAGTCCGGTATTCCCGAAATACCGGATGAAAGCAGAAAAAAACTATAAAAAAAAGCTCCGAATCGAGTTAAAATCCCATGAACTCGCAAGAGAGAGTATTTTCACGTCTACAATCTAACGCACGCAATTGCAGCAATCATCGATCAATATAGCCAGCCCTCAAACGACTTGGATTTCAGGGGTGGCCTTATATTTTTGAAATGCAGTGTATATATCAATGAGTTCGTCACTAGTGAAAGCGGGAAGGGCACTGGAGCCACGGTTGTTGTAACGGCTCCTATAAAAATTTTTTTTACTTAAAGGCAGCACTCACGATAAAAAATGTTTCCCAGTTTTTGTCAAGAAAGTCCTCCTCTGTCCATGTGTAGCAATACTGCAAAAGAATTCGCGTCAAACCTTCGTCTTTCTTCGGAATTCGGCTTCAGATCAACTGGTATCGTGTACACCGCCGCCCCTGTTTTCGACCAGGACCGTGGGGCGGTCAAGATGACCGCAAGGAAAATCGTCCGCTTAAAGATTTTGACGTAAGCGAAACGGGCCAATTTGGCAACTTGCGCATCCTACGGCTTTCTATCATCAGTTACATGGTGATTTTAGCCATATTTCTCCAGCTTTCCTTTTTGACCGCCCTGTAGGCCTGGTCAAAAAAGCGGGTGGGCATGAACAGTATCCTGTGTGATCTGAGACTGACTACTGAAGAAAAACGAGGTTTTAACGTGAATTCTTCTGCAGTCTTTCTGCACGTGGATGGAGAAACGTTCACAGTACAAAATGAGTAACATTTTTTATCGTGAGTGCTGCCTTTAACGATAAGGCCGGTTTCGTACTATATGAACCATTTATAACTGCAGTGGGTCCGGCGCCCTTCCCAGCTTTAACAAGAAACTTTCAGCTTCTTTTTTTTTATTTGCATGCAGCATGGAGGACTCCCTTTACGCTAATCTTCCTGTCAATACATACCCTAATATAGAGGAAATTTTTAGTTTTTTTAAAACAATTCACCTAATTCAACTTACCCATTTACATCAATCTTAGCATTTTTCAAAAATTCCAGTTCTCCTTGGATTTTTGTTTTATTGCTCTCTACAATTGCTATACCCTGGCAAACTTTTTTCGGCAAACTTTACAATTTTCTTTTTTTATACTCACACTCTACGCGCCGGCTGTGTCAGCAAGTCTGCTCCAACGCCAAAAACGCCAATACTTTGCACGATTGCGTATTAGCCTTCTGCAAGACCTAAGTATCCATTTCATTCATGATACCTCTCCTATCAATCTCTTTCTTGCTGCTACACTATCCACACTTTCCTGCGAGTATATCGTCATAAATTCATTCCACAACTTATAAAAATTTCTTATTTTCTACATGAGAATTCTTTTTCAATAAGTTCTTCTTCCTTCCTGATTTCCTGCTTCAATTCCTGACTCTTCCACTTTCCTGCCTATTATTGTTCAGAAAGGTCTTACTTTCATTTTGAGCTTTTGAATGAAGAACTAGGAGAGGAGCTCGTTCACCTCCGACCGTACAAAGTGAAGGGGGTCGGAGTTTTTTTTTTTCGGGTATTCCACATGTGGTTGGCAGTATTCCGATAGAACTCGAAACGTAGAACCACTGTTTCCTCAAATAGTCTGCTAACGCACATTCCTGTGGGCACGTTGGGACTGGTTGGGCGGCGTGATTAGAGGTGAACGGCGGTCGATCGACTGCTGGCTCCGCCAGAATTTGTGTATCCGCAGACTGCTTGGGGAGACGGTACTTTTGTTCACTATGAAAAACTTGCCTCAGAATATTCGCTAGAACTATCGGTTGCATTGTCGTACTTGGCGTAGTACGGTATCGCATGTGTTGGTATCACCAATACGTCTCCTTTTTTCACGCTGAATTCATACTCAGCTTTCTTCACTGAAATGCGCTATATAGGTCGAAAATACGTTGAGCACTGTTTTATTCCCTTACGTTTTGCATTTGCAGACACGTTCTGACGGCGTTTATTATTCTGCATGCTTTCTTTACTCTTTCTTCGTCGCTAAAATAGGATCACTAACTAAAAATGAACCTCCCGCTAGGCAGTTCATTTGTATTTTTAGCTGAATGACTAAAGCTAGCAATGTCGGGTTTAATGTAGCCTTGTTTGAACTTAATGAGCACGTAAAATCATTATACAAGTTTGCTGATCGTACGAAATGCCGAGCTATTCATGTATGTATATAGTAATCTGCCCGTGATGTTGGTAACGGACTTTTTCTCGACACTGGCTGGGCGATAAGCTATGATATTTATATGGATGAGTTCAGAATGGTGGCCAGATGTGCACTACGTTTTTATTTTTTCTTCTTACTTCCAAAAAAGGCGCCTTCCAAAATAGCACCTTTTTCTTCTTTCTGAGGAGTAGGCTGCTTGGTTGTTTGCCAAATTAACTATGTTCGCTATCAAATATCAGTGCTGGTCTATCACTATAGAGTCAGTATGCCGTAAACAACGAGCCCCTGAGAGGGTGGTGGATTAGTCTGGGGAGATGAACGAGTAAGTCTCAGCGCTGTGCACACACTTTAAAGGAAAGCTTTGTAAATTCTATACCCAAAATTCCACTATACCTTTTTTCCTGTTTTTCAGCTTGATAAAAAGGTTACGTTTGTATACATTACTCAGCAATACTCGAGAACCACCCTCTTCGTTAAAAAAGTCGTAGTGCAATCTCAAAGGTGCGAGCGGAGAATGCTTCTGAGGTTCGGCGCCAGGTGGACTCCGAAAAGGTTATTTTTCAAATCTTCTTCTTCCCCACAGTAAATTATCCTCAGCTTTTACGTTTGCTGATATGCGTTACTTATAATAACGGCTAAGCATGTACCTCTGCCCATGTGCATCTGTACGCATTTGTCTAAGTGTCACGAAATTCCTTTATTCATTGCAGAAGAACTGTAGAGCGGTGAAATTTGCATCATGAGTGTCTCCTACGCAGTCACACACTTGGACAGAGTACCCATTATGTAGTGCATCTATATGTCAGGCTATATGGCGCCAAATGGCGCCAAAACAGGATTTTGGGGCAGGTCGAATTCTTTGAAAGCGCACATTTGTTTCTGGAAGAAATCTATGCACCAGAAATTTGTATCGTGTCTCAAACGTCATTTTACAATTATCCAGCATCTCCACGCTCTAGCTCAAATATGCCCCAAGTTATACGGCGCGAAATAGCGGTCGCTGCGAAAAGAGGGGGGCTTGGCGTATAACAGAAGGCGCGAAGGGGTGAATTTGGTTCCGTAGATGGATGAGGGTCTGCACCAAATATCTACAATGTTGTCATATCCAGGTGCGTCTTTAGGCGGAATTTTGCGGCGTTGAGTGGCCACAGGCGGAGGCGTAAGAGTGGGAGAAGCACATGCCATTTACAAGTAACTTCGATCGATAAAATTAATACCATATAAGGGCCATCGGCAGTGGGTGACACATTCGACCTCTGCATTCTGCAGGCTATATATAAGCCATATGACCAGCGATTACTCCAAAGAAGCTGAGCTCTAGGGTTGGGTTGCCCCAGCAAATGTAGCGATTTGAACGTACATTTAATGTTCCTGGAAGTTCAGAAAAAAAGTTATTCCGGGAGTGCTGCCTTTAAACGCTGTCTATCAGCCCGTATAGTGTGCAGTTAACACAGACGTTGCAGGGTACTTAAGCTTCCTTCTTTTCAGACGAGTTATATGCAATGTATATTGTGACATCGTCAGCATACGGCGCCACCTTAGCTGTAGGGTCTGTGCTGAGCAAACCTGAAAAGTCCTTATGTTGATTTTAAAAAAATAGTTGCGAGCATGCTTACCTGCGGTATTTGGTAAAGAGAGCCTAGAACTAGTGTACTCTCAGCGAACATTAGTACAAAAGTCACGAGTAGCTAAGTACGACCCAAATTGACACAAATAATGTTCTCCATTTCTTGTGTGCTTTCCACTATCCACCACATCCTCACTACATTTTTACCATACTATCGGCGCTGTGAGTGGCATTTTTCTTTAGTAAACGAAGATATTTGTGGAAAACCAATCACATCAACTCTGCCCTTCCTACAGTTGCAGCAAAAACGCTATCGCTAATATTAGGTAAAGGCACCCACTTATTTTAGGCTTCTAGCTGAATAGCTGAACTTTGCAGTAAAAACTCCTTCACCTTCATGCTGGCTGAGAAGTGGTTTGCCATGCAGTTTTACAAACAGTTGCAGACAAACTATTTCTAAGACTGAACGGTAAAGCACTCTTCTTACGTCGCTTGCCCAAGTTGAACATGAAGAAGCAAACTCATCAGGTCTACACAGCTACCTAGCGCAACGGTTCTATCTTCTTCTTTTTTTATAATTCCCATACCCAATAGAAGAAAGACCTACTACCTATGCTACAGGGAAATGTGCAGTTCTCAGATTCTAGGTGCTGCTCCTACGTAAGATTATGATAGTAATAACGTTTAGACATAGCTTAGTTAGCAAACGTCTTCCGTGAGGAATAAAAGTCACGAGAGCCTTTTTGAAGATGGATCAAGTTTCTTCTTTGTCATCAGTGTAGTTGGCTGAGTGTACAACTTCAGAGCCATGCACAGCACTAGCTCAAGCACGGTATTCTGATGAGCTTGATTACCGCGCAAATTACTTTGTGGCTTACAATGCTGCGACAATTTTTCCGTTCATCACATTCAAATAAGGTGTCCAGCACGATAAACCCTCTTCTAAGACATCATTGCCGCTAGAATTGGAAGCTATGAAATTACGCACGTCTCAGAATATAAGTTACTCAGGAGTTGTTTTGGCTTTACCTTCAAGGTGCAATAAGTCCCACATCCCTCATGGTACGATATTTTTCAGCTGTGAAAACGGAGTTGTTAACCCTACACAAATGCACTAGATAGCATCTCCTATGAGTTCTGAAGCTCTTGTTCTGGATATGACTACTTGGTGCTTTCTATTGTAAGAGTAATAACACATACGCGTTTTCCAGACGTGTTCAAGACTGAAAGTAGAAAAATTTTAGTTTTGACTATAATTTCTGCTGCTAACGAAGCCCAAATTGATCGTCCTGAAAGATGGCATATGTGTACAACTGTTAGGCCGTTTCGTAAGTGGGTCGTAGTTTCTACGACTCCGCACTCTCGCTGTATGCTATATGTGCTATGATTTACCTGATGTGACTAGTGCAGTATTTGCCCTTTTGCAACCCTTACTACCATACATCAGTTTGGTGGTACATACTAGTACAGCAACCACGTATCATCTCGAATTGACGCACCTTCGTCACGCTTTCCTTCTCTATCAGAATGCTGGCTTGAAAGCAACCAGGGCTCTAATCTAGCACAAGCACACTACGAAAGTATCTATCGTACCAGACGTATGCGGCTTGGTTCGCCAAATCCGCGACTGCCGATTATTCGCTGGCTGATGCGGAGCGGTCTGGTCGACAGCTGGAGGAGGTCCAACTTTGGGAATTAGTACTGGAAGCTGATACCAGGTTGTTAATGCCCAGATCTATGTTCGTCAACTTCAGGACCTCAAAGATCATATCAGGCGTAGGCTGCAGGTCGGAATTCCAGCATGACAACGCCGAACCACACACGATGAAGTTAACGCAGGATGAGCTAGAAAGGTACACTCTGTTCATTCGGCGCAGGCGTCAATTTTCCAATGCGCGCGTGCGTGCGAGCGCGGTCAACGCTGGTGGTCGAAAGTTTTAAGAGCCGAACTTTGGGATCTGGTTTTACAACCGTGAAGAATGCGAACTAACTTCTCCAGAAAAGATATCATTGGGAGAGTTTGCTTGGTTTCGAAGTTCGAGGAGTAAATCTGGCTGCAGTCATTTGCGTGCAACCGCGCGCGTGAGGAAAGGGTCGCCTACGGCGAACGAACAGAGGGTACTCTGAAGATTGCGGCACAGAAGCCACACCCACATGACGTCAATTCACGGGAAATTTCCAGGAAATGACCTGGAAAAACCCCGCTTCGAAAGGAGTACTGTACAGGGCACCGGTGCCGTCCCGGGTCGGCACACCTGCCGCGCTCCGGCAGTTTAGCGGCACTCGGAACAAGCCGGGAATTCTTGGCTCCAAGTGGGCCTCCCCGAAAACGGCACCACTTGAATCCCACATGAGAAATACATGCTGTAATAGGCCCCACACGATCTATACGTGCTGCAACATGTCATATGTTCCCAGTGATAACGTGTCATAGTGGGTGATTTATTCTCGTGTTGAAGGCTTTGTAGCAGCTTATCTAATGTACGGAATGAGATAGAATGGGGTATAGCTAGCAAACTTGAAGAGCGAGATTACTCAGCTCTTCAACTTTCACGATTCTGAAGCATGAGCTTCGTCGTGGCAGTACTAAGGCTCCTCAACGCTGTACTTTTGATACAGTGTTGGGCCTTTGGAATTGCCGCGATGAAGTTAGTGCTTCAGAATCGTGGGAGCATTTTTGGATGTGGCAAAGCTTCTGACGGTAATCGTTCTCTGCTCCAGCAGGGCTGAAGAATTCTACGTTAACACTAAATAGTGCGCAGTTATATATTCCGTAGTAACGGTTCTTCTGCAGTGGCAACGGTAAAGTTCCAGAAATGGCGACAGTTCCGCCCCATCTCCGGCACCGGTTAGATGTCTGGTTCAAGGCAGGCAAAAATCACGGTAATCTCCCAACAAAAACACATGTGCCCGTTTGGGTCGGCACATGTGCCAATATCGGGGTGGCACCTGTGCGGCAATCTTCAGAGTATGGGCTAGCTGGTAATTCCTCAGCCTGCTTATATCCCAGACCTCGCGCCCTCGGGCGTCACCTGAATGCAGAGAAGTTCGAGAAAGAGCACGAGATCGCGTAGGCACTCGGCGACTCCTCCAGCCCTCATCCTTCTAGGAGAAAGGGATCCACAAGCTGCCTGAGCGTTGGCATCGAGTGGTGGCAATGGATGGTGCATGCCTATAGTCTCCAGGAGCATATTCATCATTGCATTTACCCCGGGGTAAGCAATGGAAAGCCCACAATTTACCCTCAACGCGCACGGGATGCGGGGTAAGTTGTGGGCGTTCCTTCTCTTACCCCGGGGTAAATGCAGTGACGAATGCGGCCGCAGCTCTGTTTGATTTTAAGGGGCGGTCAAAAAAACTACGAAAACCTACGCGGCGACCTAATATCTTAACATAACTGGGGAAAATATTGCGCGATTTTACCGTAATTGCCAGGAAAAACTATTGTACTAGAGAAATTGATCGCTGAGTATGAGCGTTGTTCACTGTCGATCTTATCACAGTAGCAACAATACGAGAGGACCAAAGCCATGCATAGTGTAGAATAACTCTGACCAAATTTAACATATTTTCAGAAGTGTCTGAACTGCCATTGCATTCACACCTATAATGAGGTCGGATGCCAATGACGTGTCTACTTGCTTGTGCAAAGGGTGTCGCGTGCTGTGTTGGCATTTTGCCGTCATTGTTAGTGATATGGCTGCAGCAATCTGCCGTATCTCAGCGATGATATCATGACCGTAGCACGGCAGTCAACCCGACGGTATACCCATCGCCGGTGTGATGTTTTGCTAAGAACTTGTCGAATTAAAACGAAGAAACTTGTCGAACCGCTTTCTCAAAAAAAAGACATAGTTAAACTAGAGAAGGTTCAAAGAACATTCACCAGAATATTGTATTACAGAGCATTCCCAGATCCCAGTTATTCCCACTTCCTCCCAACATATAGAAACATTCTAATGAAATTCAATCTCAAAAGCCTTTGCTACCGATCACTAGAAGCTGACATTATTATGGAGTTTAAAATAATTCGTGGAGAGGTTAACCTACGCTTTTCTGACTTCCTCCTCGTAAATCAACGAAGAGCTTCTTTTAATATTAGCTTGCCAAGATTCGGTTCCGCATGTTCCTTTCCTGTTCCGTTACTGCATAACTCTTTTTTTCTGTAGGGTTCCGCCATTGTTAAACTGATAACCTATCTCATTATTGGATGCTAGGGATTCTAAACGTTTTATATGCAGACTTAAGAAAATCGATCTAATGCACTTATTGAAGTTAGACGATATGATAGACTAGCTCTATATTAATTTTGTAAAGTAAGCGAGCACAGCTCCTCTATTGTTGTAATTACTATCGTCGGCCTGTTCGTCACACAGTTGTAGTTCAACAATACGTGGTGATTCAAATAAAATTTCTATCTTATAATACAAAAGAATACATCCGCCGCCAGGTTCCAGAAAATTGCGTGGGAAGTACGCGTCACAGAAATGATACACAGCCCGCGAAAGTTTGAATTAGCGGCTGGCGTAAAATCCCAATGTCCTTAGCAACGGTACGAAAAGACATGGAACACGGGAAGAAGTGCAGGATAGAGGGGGAAGCGGAGGGGGGGGGGATTTTGACCAGCTGAGTTCAAAAATGGCATCGGTTTGATAGGATAACCTTACCCTGATAAGATATCAGGGATATCACGGGTTCCCCCCTAAGGGCGAAGGTACCAGAAATTGCTCATGCATTCAGAAGGGGAGTAATTCGGCCCGCCGATTTCAAAAATGACATCGGTTTGATAGGATAACCTCACCCTGATAAGATATCAGGGATACCACGGGTTAGGGCTATCACGCTTAGGGTCTTTCCTACCAATACTTGAGGTTCAGGCTTGATCCACCCGGTCTCCCTACATTTGGATTTGTTTTCTTGGGCTTCTCCAGCCCCTGTTTGAAAAATTTTCTTCGCCCGGGGCCCAATGGGCCCCGGGCGTCGCCCGAGAGGGAAGGCCTGCTTTCCTCCCCTGCGAC
>KN549357.1:51013-64126 GCA_000797555.1 Oesophagostomum dentatum | reverse complement strand
ATGAACGACTACAAGACTGCTATTGTGCAAGGTATAGCTGAAACGCACACTAGAGTTACGGAGCACAACGAAAAAATGCGCATACGTATGAAGAATTTTTATGACAAGCAACATAACGTGGATGCTCCAAAACACCCAAAAGTTGGAGAGAGAGTGTACGTGAAAATCCCCATCGAAAAAGCAAAAAGCAAGTTTCCAAAACTAATAAATGATTGGTCGGGACCATTTCGGGTGATAGAAAGCACCGAAAACTCCACAACTGTGACAAGAATAGGTGAGAATGATGAACCACTAGAAATTCCAGTAGATCAGCTTTTGCTTGTACCCCAAAGTTTTTCGGACGAAAGAGTAGATACGAGAGCGTCGCGTGGGAAAAGAGGGAGAAAAAGAGGCTCCAGAAACCAAGTTCTAGCTACGAAAGTATGTTTTTTTTTCAGAGGAGCCGTCATTAAGAACGCCACGACACCCGGACACCTCCGCTTTCAGTGTTTGGATGGTTGTCTGGTGGGAGCAAAATTATCGGCTATCAAGGATGTGACGTTTCCCGGTGCCTTTGCAAAGGAACCAATTGGTATCGTTTGGAAAGCTTGGGTAGCCGCAAGTATTTTCTCGAGATCGGACTTGGACCTGTCGAAAAAGATCAGATTTTATCGCCAAGGCGCAATCTGCCTCGATGAGAATGCCCTCAAACCGATACTGAGACTTGCCTACGAGAAGTGTACGGCATGGACGGAATTTATCTGCACGACAGAGCGGATTCAGGAACACGAGAAAGTCGAAAGGTTCGCAATAGAGAGAATGTATGATGAAGCACGGCAAGCCCTCAAGAACGAACTGGAAGAAGAAACTAGGGCAACACGTCCGCAGAAAGAGGGTCCGACAGGATTTGCTGCACCGGAGAGGGCCGCAGCTATGGAGAATGACGGTGTTAGAGAAGGACTCCATACCGTAGTTGCCAGAATCTTCAAAGAACTGAGGGAAAAACTCAACGAATGACGGTCATATGGAATATGGATTTTAACTTGGCCGATTGACGACAAATGGAGTGCAGACGTGATGAAGGAAATCGTGGCATCCTGCGCAAAACATTTCAATGAGGGCGGAAGAATAATAACCTCCTGGACACCATGCATGCAAGCAAATGCCGAAAAGTGGAGAAAAATGGTACGGGTATGGACCACCATAGATGACACTCTAAGAAATGGAGCAGGAAAAAACCAGTACGTACCCACCGCAACGGCGAAAATCATTAACGAAAAAGTTTACGCCGAAGTGGGAGCTCCAGAAATGGCCATCCAATACTACAGTAAATACGCCGGCGTTGGTAACGCTCGATACCTGTACGAGACCATCAGATGCCGCATTTCAGATATCCAGATCCCCCCGATGTATGCACCGCCGCGGACGTCGGCATCCCGGAGGGGAGGGATGTGGCAAGAGGAAGACCACCGGCGCGACCTACCACCGAAGAGATCACATTGATCTCAGTGTATAAAAAGGCGGGCGGCCATCAGGCCAGGAGTTGCCGTCTCTTCGGTGGCCGAGGCCTCCGCCGCGCCCAGCTGATCGCCCGACTCAAGGATTTTTTCTTTGTTAAATCTTTGCCCATTGTCATTCACTCGTTTTATTTTTTTAACTTTGATACTTTTTCTGTTCGTGTGCACCTACACTACTTGGGTGAGCCCGCGCCACATCTGCCAATACAAAAATCCGGGGTTACGCCTGAACGTGTTCGCGCCGGGACCCAAAGTGGAAGCGCCCAGCACGCAATTGCATCTCTCGATAATTATTCTCATTCTGATATTCTGAGTTCTTCAAGCCTTTTTGCCGTGATTGGTATAAAAACCTTACTGAGGCGACGTTTCGGCGGTGCGAATAGGGCAATCGATTTTAGCAACGGTCAAATGCTGCAACATGCTTTAGGAAGTTCAAGGTATAACTACTGTAAGAGGTGAAGAACTTCCTACAGCATATTGCAGCATTTGACCGTTGCTAAAATCGATCGCCCTATTTGCAAGCTCTGAAAAAGGCGAAGCCGCCAAAACGTCGCCTCAATAAAGTTTTTATACCAATCACGGCAAAAAGGCTTGAAGAACTCAGAATATCATTGTATCAAACATGCCGAGATATAGAGAAAGTCGAACATGGCAATTATTCTCATTCTAATCTATTCCCATGTTTTTTGTGCATTTTCGAGTTTTTTCTTCTTCTAGGCTCTACTGCGCTTTTTGTAGAGTTCGTGGAAGAATCTCAGTTTATCGAAACGATTTCTTGTATTTTCGAGTCATTTCTTCTTCTAAGGCTCTAATGGGGTGCGTATTGCTGACTGTAGTGATAACGTTAAATAGAGGAGGTACGACGACGTTAAATAGAGGAGGTACGTAGGAGGAGATTGGAGAGGGGTATCTCAATCGTTCGAATTCAGAAATGCTATCTGTTTTACATGTAACCCCAACCCGATGAGTTACTACGGGTTCCTCCGCAGGAGCAAATGTTCCCGATCTTTGGCCAGGATTTGGGACTGAGCGTAATTTGACAAGTCAAGTTCAAAAAACGACGGTCCGTTCACCACGACAACCTCACTTAAATAACAATCACCAAGGAGGGTGAGAGGGTGAAGCAGAGACACACCTAGAGTGGAAGCCTAGAAAGAGTTTAATGCATGAAAGAAGATAAGGCAGACGACAGCAAAAGCAGAATAAGAGGAAGAAGGTACTCAAAAAACGAAGGAATGGAAGAATGGGGGAGGAAGAGAAGTGGAGGAAGACGGAGCCGGCGAGAGAGGCAAAGTGAAACCGAGATGGAGACGTAGAGGGAGAGGGACATGAACAGGGGGGGGGGGGCACTGCGAGGTGGAGAGAGAGGGAGGGGCTAAAGAAGTAGGCAACAGAGAAGGGGAATGGGAAGGAAGATGGAGAGCGAGACTGAGAGGAATACAGACATAAGGGAGACAGGGAGAGAGAAAGAAATACGGAAAGGGAGGCTTAAAGAAAATGGAGACTTAGAGATACATAGAGAGAGAGAAAGAGAGAGAGAGAGAGAGAGAGAGAGAGACGGAAGCGAAGACGGAGGTGGATACGGAGGTGGAAAGGGAATGGGAGATGTAGAGGGCAGTGGCGGTCCGCAGAAAAATTTTTCGGGGGGGGGGAGGGCGCCCCCCCTCATACCAAAAATGGGCGGGGCTGGAGGCGGGGCCAGGGAAAAATCGATTGTAAAATTTTTCAAGAAATTTTTTAAATTTTAAAAATAAAAGTCTATATTTTCAATCAATAATTAAGGAGAGGAAGATGAAGAGCGAGATGGAGAGGAAGATGGAGGACATAGGATTGGAGAGAGACGGAGAGGGAGTTGTGGAGGAAAAAGGAGAGAGAGACGGAGAACGAAAAGGAGACAGGAAGGAAGATGAAAAGCCAGTTGAAGAGAGGAAGACTAAAAGGAGATGGAGAGGTAATGGGAGACTGAGAGGGAGAACGAAAGGGAAACGAAGAGGGGAGGAAAAGGACGGAGAGAAAGGAAGAAATAGACAAAGAAAGAGGGAAGGAAAGAAAGAAAGAAAGAAAGAAAGAAAGAAGGAGTGACGGAGAGGAAGTCGTGGAGGAATAAGAAAAGGGAAACGGAGATTGAAAAGGAGAGAGACGGACGGAAAGGTAGAAGAGACAAAGAGGGAGGTGGAGAAGGACATGGAGAGATTGATTGAAAATATAGACTTTTATTTTTAAGAGGGAGATGAAAAGGGAGGGGAGAGAGGGAAGAGAGGTAGAAAAGGGAAGAAGGAGAGAAAAATGAAGAGAGGCGGAAAGGGATGGGAGAGAGGAAAATGTAGAGGGAAAATGAAAGGGAAGGAGAGGAAGGGGAAGAGAGAGGATGGGGAGAAGGAATGGGAGACAGAGGGGAATGGAAAGGAAGATGGAAAGAGAGATTGCGAGGAAGAGAGATATAGGAGAGACGGGGAGAGAGAAAGGAATACGGAAAGATAGAAGAAGAGGGAGATTTAGAGGGGGAGAGAGGAAAGCGAATAACGAAGTAAAAACGAAATGCAAAAGGGGAGAGGCAGAATGAAAGGGAGATGGAGAGCGAGACGGAGAGAAGGTTGGAGGACGAAGAGGGAAAAAGGGAGATGAAGAAATAGTAGAGGAAGAACGGGGACGGAGACCGAGATAAGAAGGAGAAAGGGGAGCGGAGAGGCAGAATGAGACTAGAGAAAAATGGTAAGGGAGAAGGAGATTGAGAGGGAAACTGAGAGATGGAGAAAGACGGGGAACGAGAAGGAAAGGGAGGCGGAGAAGAACGCGTAGAGGGAGAACGAAAGGAAGAACGAAAAAGGGGGAATGGAGGGGGAGGAAGGTGATGGACGTGGAGGTGGGGGAGAGAGAGAAGGAGGAGGAGTGTAAAGGAAGAAGGGAAGGGAGACGGAGACGGAGATGGGGATGGAGATGGAAAAGAAGGAGAGAAAGGGAAACGGAGAGAAAAATGGAGAAGGAGGCGGGAAGGGGACGCAGAGGGAGAGAGAGAAATGTGGAGGAAGAATGAAAGGGAGACAGAGAGGAAGAGGAGAGGGAAAGGGAGAGAAAGAGGGAAGGAGAGGGAGAAGAGACAGAGATGGAGGTAGGGAGGGAAAGGAAGAGAGAGAGAGAGGGAGAGAGAGAGGGAGGACAGAGGGAGGAGGACAAAAAGCGAGATGGAAAGGTGGACTGAGAAAGAGGACGGGACGGAGATGGAGACGGATATTGAAGGATCACTTTTTCCGTTATATTTTTTATTAAATGGATCCATTTTAAGGCTCGATTATACTTGCAGAGACTAAATCGCAGAAGATGATAGTTCTACTTGGTAATCGTCAGAAAAAAAATCGTGGGCGTTTATTTGCTTTAGCATTTCAAGTCGCATCGGCAGTTAGCGGTTAATCTTTTCGAGTTTGTTTTGTTTTTCAGTGAGCTAGTCGCATCACGGTTGCACTTCGTTTTGCAAAATTTAGTCGCTCTCTCTATTCTTAGCAATGGCATTGTCGGCATGATAATCACAAAACTGCTTTGTTCTGGTCGCAGATGGTTTGCTTCTCTAAGGCTGCGGTTTAGTCTCATCATTTGTAAGTATAGCCGAACCTTTACGCCTTTTTTTCCTGAGCTTCGTGTCAAAAAATCGGAGCCTTACGTTTCAGATAAAAATACAGATTTTCTTGTTTTTTTTTTTTGCATAAGCATTTAAAGGCACAGCCTTACCCAAAATTGCTATTGAGATCTTGACATAGTTACAATTCGGCGAAGATCGATAATCACAGCTGTGCATGTATCGAATTGCAAAACTGCAAAAATCTTACTTTTCGGACATATAAAATGTCGAATACAGTGTTGGAAACGGGGCCGGCGCCGCCACCTTTCATGCTTTCCAATTCCGGTCGAGTTATAGAGGAGAGCGTAATGGAAAGGCAGCAGTTCTATACAGAGTTAGAGAGATCACTGAGATCATTGAGAGTGTTTCTATGCCTTCTGAGATTGTTAATGATGAAACCTTTTATTTCGGCCCGACGTTTCGACCTTCCATCGTCTTCAGAGGAATGAAGAGTGAATGAATTTACGGTCACTGATCAGATCAGAATCAGAGAGACCACTAATCTCTCCAAATCAGTGATCAGAGAGATCACTAATTTGGAGAGACGCCACACGTGCAACGCGGTCAGCTCAGAGCAATTTTTCTCAGGCACTATACGCTGGAAGCATGGCTCGAACTGACTTAAAAGAACATATCCATCTTTGTTCATGTGTGACTGATGGTAAAATCAAGAAGGCCAACAGAATTTATCGGAAAATCAGCAAAGATCAGCCTCAATACATTTCAAAGATTATCGCTTTCCAGAACAGCTTCACAACAAATAGTAAGTATGATTTTTCGCAGTTTTACATACGGAGACGAATAGTCTAGGCTAAGTTTTCTCACGCCCAAGGATAGTAAGTATTAAGAGAGTCGGGGCCATCAAATGTTACAAGCGGATTAATTTCTCTGAACTGCACATTAACTTAGTATCTGAGGAGATGTATATTGTCCGTTTTGGTGCAGTGCAAGAAATAGAAATAAAAGCATCAATGAATGGCGACAGTCATGCTTATGGGACGCAACGCGCCATTGCCGATACGATAAACACCCTAGCGCAGAAAATTTTTACGCGTTTTTCGCGGGCGCCGAGAGGTAGCTCACACGCTCAAGTTCCTCACGGGACCACTAGTAAATAATAATAAAAAATAATTACAACCTTTCAGATCATCTTGCATACAAGTGATCATCCCGTGAACCTATTGAAATTCCCTAGACTGGTAAAGCCAGCTTAGTAAGGGAAAGCATTTGAGTGTGTTCTGCTTGTTAAAGGCAGCACCCACTCTAAAAACGGATTTCGCGATTCAGGCAGTTTATGAAGCCTCGGTGGCTAAATAGCCAAAAGCCAAAGTAAGAGCACCGGTAAGCTGCTCTTTGGGAAGAAAACTGCCGAAACGTCGGGTACTCGGTGGATAAGTTACGAAGGATGTGGGGATGAGTTGTCTTGTCACTTTACTTTCCACAGTAGTTAAAGAGCTACAATCACTTGATATGAGTAGAGTTGTACAAGCTTTCCATGTCCTCGCAGTTAAGGCGGTAGACGACTCCAACAGAAAGAGCGCGACGAAATGGAAAACACGTCCACGAAATCGCGGACGAGTCTTCTGGAGCCTATTTCTCGGTCAGGGATGAGTTCTGAGCGGAGAAATTTTAACCTTAGCCCCTTTTTGAGTTCGTCTTTCGAAATCCATCGAGAAGTCAGGAGGCGTTTTCAGAGTGGGTGCTGCCTTTAAGCGTGGTTTAGGTGCTCTAGCAGGTCGATGCAACGGGGTTCAAGAGTAGTGTCGCCTGCAGGGGTTTCTCCATTTCTAACATGCTTTGAGGAAGCAGCTTTTTCAACTGCTACTGCGACTTTTACGAGAACAGGATTCTAGTGATGTCCTCGTCTCCACGCAAAGTACCAAACAAAATCATGACGCATTCAGTTTGGATCTTAGTTTTCATATGCACCATAATTTGTCATGTTTACCACAGTAGGATGTTACTTAGCGGCTTATTGCTGTACTAAATACTGCAGAAATAGAAACACTGTGTCTGAAGAGAAGGCCCAAGATTCGCAAACTATGTCTAACTCGGAGTACCTTCCCTGACCAATTGCCGATGACCTCCCGAGTCTTCGTCCGTGGCTCCGAATACCATGGGAGTGCAGGATTTCGAAACACTGCCTATACAGAATTCTAAAAGCGCTCTGTTTGCTGCGAAAGTGCCGGCGAGAAAGGGCAGTTCACAGTTCGTCGTATGGCAATGGTCCAAGTCGGGCTTGGTGTGTCGCCAAAGAACCAGTGTTTAATGCCACCCACTGCGGAAGCCGGCGCTCGACGGGAAACGCCGCGCCGCTAGACGAAGGTTGTCGAGCGGCGGCAGCGGTTTGACCGAGAGGTCACTCGGCATGACCTCATCATACGTGAGCATTTCGTAACCTGGCCGAAGCCGACCTACCTCGATATGGTATTTACAGAACCATCAAGTGGAGTCGGCCAGCTGTTCTGAGCACTGATGGACCTGGCACTGTACTAACAAGTACCCTTTTTGCAGAGCACGTCGTCCGGCAATGTATCGCATCCACGTACGCTGGCACGTCCTTCTGAAACGGGAGATGGGTATCTCGTCTGGGGCCTGGCACCGTTTCAGCGACGACAAGACGTCAGCATGTTGCTGTTTTCCCGCGAAGTTCATTCGAATTACGAGTGATGGACGATTACTCATTCAAGACCGGATCTTTATCAATAACAAACAGGCGCTGACCTTCTGGCATTGCGCAACGATGTATCTAATGCGAGCCGCGCGCACCTTGGGCCAGTCATCTGGAGCACTGGTTAAAAAGGAATCTTAAAGCTTATTTCAACTAAGCGGTTCTAGGGCACAATGTAAAGCTCGGCCTCTGCAAGGGGGAAGATTCGGCCTTATCTTGCAACTTCGCGTTGTAATGGAACAGGAAATGAATGCTGAGCTAACATTAAATTTTCCAGAAATCCTTGCAGATCCTACTGCGGATCCTACTCCTTGCCTCAGGAGTTTTTCATAAGAATCAAGTCGTAAACAAGGAAGACAATGTATATAAACAAAATCGAAAGAGCAGGGGACCAGAACATTTGAGTTCTTCCTTCAACATTGTGCAGAAAACTGCAGATCTAGTTATTGTTCCGTCTAGATTGAGAATAATCCAGAACGACTACAATATGCGCAGTTTTGGATCCCCCATTAGTCATTTGCTTTTCTGCGAAGGAAGTATGAGATAGTGGCAGATGTTCCAAATTATTTTGAAAAGAAGTAGATCCCACATGCATACCTTGTGCCAATGGACGTATATGCATGTTGTTAACGTTAACTACCGTTACCACATTCACACTACGACTAGGATTACTGCATGAGCAAAAGCTACTGCACCAGGCTAAAAGACTGCTCATGCGCAGGTTGATCTCGCAACATCCATAGAGATTGATATAAATAGTAAAACTCCGCATGTTCTCTCTGAAATAATTGGCCAAAGCATGATGTGTGAAAGTTACAGTCCCTATCGACGTGCTCACACTTCTGCTGCTAGACATTGACGACGAGCAGAGGAAGTCATCAAGTTGGGGAAAGAGGCGAAAACTTGCGTGTTTTAAAATAGAACCTCTGTCAGGAAACCGCCTTCTTCCGTTTCTCATCAAAGGTTTTGGCTGCTATTCTGAGCATAGACTTTGTCCTTTGCAAAAGGTTATTTCGGAAGATCTCTATTTAATATCCTCCTAAAGGCTATCAAGTCCAGTGAACACTGGTCGTTGCACTCAGTGATGATTAGGCATGCACCCAAAATACTGGAATGGGAATTTTCAAGCTGTCTATCCTAGACTTAAAGGCAGCACCCACTCTCAGAACACCTTCTGAGTTATCGATGGATTCTTAAAGACGAACTCAAAAATGGGTTAGGGTTCAAAATTCTCGGCTTATAACTCATTCCTGACCGAGAAATTCGCTCCAGAAAACTCGTCCGTGATTTCATGAACGAGTTTTCCGTTTCATCGCGCTCCTTCTGTTAGAGTCGCCTATTGCCTCAGTTGCGAGAACATGAAACTACTGCACGACTTGTTTGTACAACTCTACTCATACAAATGGCTGTAGCGCTCTAACTAGTGTGAAAAATAAAGTAACAAGACAACTCGCCCCCACATCCTTCGTAACTTATCCACCGAGTACCCGACGTTTCGGCTGTTTTCTCCCCAACGAGCAGCTTACGGCTGCTCTCACTTTGGCTTTTGGCTATCCGGCCACCGAGGTTTCATAAACTGCCTGAATCTCGAAATTCGTTTTTAGAGTGGGTGCTGCCTTTAATATAAGCAGAAGAACTTGCTTTTTGTAGCAAGCTCTAAGGTTTAGCGCACTCATCAAACTCCACCTATTTCTGAGTTTGCTTAGTTAATAACTCGTTACTGACGACAACGACGAAATGATAAAGTTTTTCTGACAACAGAGCTTCAAGATAGATTTGTTTCTCAAGATTCTGCTAGAGAGAAATACCACAAGTTCTTGAGTAATTCTTACCAGGATGATACAAATGGCAGAAAATTCAAGCTCTTCTGCTTCCAGCGCTTGCAATTGCACTAATTTGCAATAAAACCCACAGATATTTATTAGCTGCTACTTAACGCTAGACAATCCCAATTCTAAATCAAACTTTCACTAGTACTCCTTTCTAGTCGCTTCATAGACGACGCATTGACCGCGATGTGACAATTCGTGAAAAGCGAGAGAATCAAAAAAAATCTTGTTCACGAAGGCGAACGTGGCGCAGTGAAATATTACGTTAGTGAAATACTTGCAGGGCGTATGCAATAAGAGCGAAAGAATTCTAAAATTTCAACTTTATTGCCTGTCTCGATTGGCTAATCAGTAAGTTGATTCAGATCCAAAGCAGTGCGGAATACTTTGCTTTCGATCTGAATATGAGTTCATTCCCGGTTTTGCCAATGCAAGCGTTTTGACGCAGTCATAGATAGAGCATGTGAATTTTAAGGCTTTATTTTATCTCTTTTGGCACTTTTCCTGGCAAACTGCACTAATGCAACGTTCGGCAGCGTCATAGCCTTCGAAGAACGCTGATAGAACAGGTACTAAAACTTCTAACCTTGAAATAACTTTTCAGCAAAAACTTACTAGTCATGTTTTTTGAGTATGTCTTCTTTAAATAACTCAAATACTATTCGATATTATATCTTAGAAATCGCTCTGTTCTACAAGGAAGCAAAAATTCTGCCACTATTTTGAGGTGGTAGTTTCACTAGAAGTGCAAAGGCGCAAAATTTGGTGATCATACTTAAGGGATGGGCAAACTGGCTCTGTTTTATTACTAATTCATAGGAAGGCGAAGTGTTTTCAACCTGTGGCTTCCCGTGGCAAATCAATAATAGAAACTACATTCATCCATTCATTCATTCGAAAAATAATGAGTACTGAACGTCGCCAAACTGTCGTACACGGATGACATAGGTTTTGTGGGGAATTTTGAATGCGATTTTCAACCCCCTGCGTCTCCCATAAGCTATGCTGTCTGCTCTACTCTGATCTTGGCAGATAGCCAAGGCGTTGCATGAAAACTTTGCTCTGCAATTACAGCAAACGTTGGTTAATACTCGTAATTATCTGAAGAGATCATATTTGGCAGGGAACCTGCCCACGATTGCTCTTCTGAGGTCTGAAAGTATTACTCTTTTAGCAGAGGTCTTATCTTATGGTATTGTTTCTTTATGTAAAGTCTTCATGCAGCTCTTTCGAATTTTTCTGGTGTAGCGCAGAGGTCAGCTGCATCATTTTTTTTCTAGGGTTGATCTACCGCGAAGAAATCGCACCAGAAACAAAGAACTTGGAGTAAACTGCTCTATGCATCTACCATATAGAAGTTAGTTCAGCTCCTACCTGTAGAAAGAGGTAATGCGAAGGAAGTTTATTGCAGAGTTTTCACACGTTTTCATTAACCCATTGTACAAAGATTTTCTTAGAGTTCTTTTTTCTTCTTTAAGGTAATCCTATCCTGCGCAGATTAAAAATACGATTTCTACTGTTTTCCATGCAATTTCGTAAGCATCCTTCATTTGTTGTTTCATTCAGAAGCGCTTTTTTACTATTTTTGCGTAAAGCCGGCTTTTTACGGTTTTTCATATTTGTTTGGCTATCGAACACGGCAAAACAATATGAAAACACGCAACACATCTTGGCTGGTGTTGGCTACCTGCTTACTTTCGATGAGGGAAATAAGACACGTTAATAAGACTGTTGAGTCTACGGTGACGTTACTTGCTTTACAAAATTCGTCCTAATGTTGCTTGCCACAACAAGTGTACGGCAGCGTCCGCGATTAAAGTTGTATCACATCAACCTATCCAGCTATATAGAGCAGCTTATTTACTCTTTGATGCTGCACTAAATATCTCCACTCTTCTCCTTTCCACAAACCTCAAGCTTTTACAACTCAGGATGCTTAGCTTCGATTTACTGGCACACAGCATGGGTTCCATAAATAAGCCATTACAGCCAGAAATTTAAAACTTATCACCTAGTTCAGAGGGACAGTTCACCGTTGGAAAATATTCCTCGTACTCGACTACCGGATAGGATAACTCACTCTCTAATATTACTCGGAACGCCGAGAGAGTATAGTTTTAATCGCAACACGAGATATTCGCGATGAAGATGATTAGACGTCTCTAGCTAATTTATTGTCGGCTACGTCACAGCTAACTAACACTTGAGTCTTAAATAAGATCTACCATTAACGATGACGTCATCAAGATCAGCAACATGCTGTTTCGACACAACAAAGTGAATATAATGTGAATTTCAAATGGCTCATGGCATAGACTGGAGTGGGTGGACGTAGGATTTCCCTTTCGAAACACTACAGGAAACATATAGTATTAATCACCCCGCCATATGTGTATGATTTCTTTTGCACCTGGTAGGCAATTTTCATAACTACCTGTTTGTGGTGGCATTTCAGGCGGACATAAAATTACTGTCGATTGTGCATCATTCCACAAAAACTTTGCTTTTCTCATGCTTGTCAGCCAATCGAATTGAAAGAAATAGCATATTGCCGTGGTCTAATGTTTCTCAAAATAGCCTCTCGACAAATGTTACCCTTAGGCACACTTTCTTGATTACGCAGCAGAAATAGAGCAAATCGGAGATTGGTCAAATAAGCGGTTTAACGTCGCATCCGTAATCTAAAAATCCTATAAGGCGGAAAGGCGTGTATTCCTGTGGTGAGCAGGCCTTACTTTGTCCTCGTCGGAAACTGAGTACGGGAATTAGGTGTTCTAAACCTGCTTTGATTGGATAGCTAGTGTACTCTGAGAGAACGCTGCAGCTTAAAGCAGCAATTTTGGCACATGTTTCAGCCCGAGGCTATAATAATCGGCTTGAGCTTGACACAAGCCGAATATATACCTCAACCAATGCTCTGCAAGCGTAAGACGCAGGCGAAAACTGCATCAACATATTTACAGCACGACTTCAGAAAGTATTCATTGTACCTCTGCAAGCGAATATTATGTACAATCCATTCCATAATATTTTTCGAAATAAAACTGTTCATAAAGATTCTGCAGTTTACAGACAAGGTGATGAGATCGACAGTATTTTCATGAGCAGAATTATGCTGAAAGAGTACAATGATGACAACAAATTAAAAGAAAACAGCAACGGAGACACAAATCTACATCTGAACTCTACAAACACTCAGAACTAACATAATGTGAAATACATAAAGCGAACAGGTGTGATTCAATCGACCTAAATGTCCTCGCACGTGTGCCAAACAGGACTGTTACTAGCCTAGACACTAAAAAGGCACGTTAGAGATCTGTGGATTGCACTACGGGCAAGAAAGACTTCATAGATCAAACAGCGAATCAGTCTGACACAAGCAGCAGCAAAGCATACGTTGGTAGCACCCGGTCTAGACCTTAGGCATCATCGGGATAAAATAAGCTCATTCGGCTAGGCGTTGGCACGAAGCCGGCTAGATAGGAGGCGGAAGGCTGGCGC
>KN549356.1:71189-92528 GCA_000797555.1 Oesophagostomum dentatum | reverse complement strand
AAAAAAAAATCGAAAATATTGCTAAAGTGTGGTGTTCTCTTTTCCAACTAACACATGGTTCGGCATATTCGTTTCCTACCCACTGGACATTTCGTACTTCCACAGCGGTAGAAAATGTTATAAACAAATTTGATCCAAAACACAGAGGTAACTCAGAAAAGAGAAGAATATAGCTATTATTGCACTTAGTTTACTGTATATTATCGGTACGGGGTTTTGAGCGGGAAATCGACTGGTGAAAATAACTGCACGAATTTACGCAAGTATTTCTTCAGTAAGTGATCCTTACTGATTTCTCTAGGTCTATTGAATGTGGTAAATTTTTAAAAGAATTTACCTAGTTTAGAACTTTTTAGGGCTGTGGAACTTGAAGGACGGGACTTGTTTGTCCTTAACACTCGGCGCATCAATCTCCGCACTTCATCACCACGTCAGTCAACCCATGGGTGTGGCGGGAACTGAAGACGGTGAGCCAGAGTTTTTTAGGTGAAAGCGAGGTCGAAATATGTTCGACGATCAACTAGACAATCCGCTTTAGTTGGAGCTGAGCTACTGAAAGTCACAAAGCAATGGAAAATCTAAACCTACCAACACAGATATCATTTGGGCAAGCAATCTCACCCTAGTTAAGCTTCGGTTATACTTGCAGAGACTAAATCGGAGAAATTGATGATAGTCGTCCGAAAAACATCGTAAGCATTCATTTGTTTAAGCATTTCAAGTCGTGTCGGCAGTTAGCGGTAAATGTTTTCGAGTTTGTTTTGATTTTCCACAGAGACCTAGTCGCAACACGGTTAGACTTCATTTTGCAGAATATGGTTGCTTCCTCTATTCTTAGCAATGGCAGGGTCGGAATGATAATCACAAAACTGCTTTGTTTTGGTCGCAGGTGCTTATAAGGCTGCGATTTAGTCTCATCATTTGTAAGTATAACCGAACCTTATCACCCACACAGCTTGGAGGAGATTGCTTGTCCGAATGACACAAGCCCCACCCTTGACAGTATGACGCTACCGACCAGGGAGACCGACACTGCATAGTGTCTTTGTATGGCTGCGGCTCACACTCATTCGTTACTTGCAATGAAACAGTCATTGCAGTGCCGAAAGAATTTTTGTGGGAAGGACCAACTGTTGTATTCAGTCATATCCTGATCAGTAGCCCGCAGCTAACGACGATAAGACTCCAGAAAGCTTTGATCAATTTCGATCTTCATTCATGCGACCTGTAACTAGTAATAAGTGATTACTGAGTAACTAGTAATGCTTGCTCGCTCCACGATGGACGGAAAACGTCCCTGTAGAGTTGGGATGACGAACAACCTCTTAGGTTGGCAACCACAAAATAGCAATTGCTTCGTGGTCTGAAGGCGTTTCTTGCAAGTTTGGCAACACTAGAAAAACCATTTCTTGACGCATGTACCTTATGTTAAAGTACCCAAGTAGAATCATGCTTAAGCCCCACTCAAACTTCGTAAGCTCGCCGAGCTCGCGCACAATGCGAGAGGCTTTAGGTTGGCTGTTGCTTTGCAGGTCCTCGCCGTTATAAGGACTATTTGCCGGTAGTTTATCATTTTAAAATATGTGCAGGTGGTGTGTAAAACTGCAGTGATCAAATATCGTAGTTCGCCTCAGTTTCGATTTTATCAAAAGGTAGTAAATACTTTTAACAGAAAATCTGACGTTTTTAAACTCGGAAATGGTGAAGGAAGCATTTGAATAGAACACTGGTCTTGTAATTGACAAAGTGACTACGACTAATTATACCTACGCGTCACTTTTAAAGTTCGTACACTTTGTTAATAACAAAAATGGAAACTGTGTCAGCAGTGGGATCTATGTATGCCAGGAAAAAAATGAAATTCGACAAATACTTTTCCAGTCACAGAGACTCTCTTGGCCATACCGCACCACCATTTCATTTTGTTCCTGTAGCGTTTTACAGCAGATACAAAGTAGAATAAAAAGGAATGTATTGAGATGCTGCGCCATCTCTGCGGGATAGTAATTCTGCTTAGAAAGTGGACAGGCCTTTTGATGAGCAGAAAGAATCAATTTAGACTTAGATCGTCAACGAATTTGTGTGGCTTGCTAGTACAGCTGCTTTTTGAAAAGTGGTTTTCATTATTCAGAAAGCACCATTTCACCTTGCTAGCATTACATGACTGTGCAAACGGTGCTGGCCATTTCTCATGGCGTCGGCAGATACACAGGAATGCTCGGGCTAGCTTTGGTCACAGAGAGGAACTAGGCATTCGCACCTAGCGTTGTCTAAGTCCCACCAGCGCTAATATAGACTGCATGCTTTGAAACATCCCGAAGGGCCATTTTACCAGTCTGGTGTCCGTGTCCAAAGATTTTCCTGGAGATCGGTCGAAGACGGGCGATTTTCCCGGGAGTTGAGTTGAATCCTAACAAGGTTCCGGGTCTGCAAGTGTAGTCGGGCTAATTTCCGGGAAACTGGAGGTTTTCTTAGTGTCGCCTGGCCATTTAACTGTTGTCAGGGTAAGTTTCCACTGCAGCCTTGTCATTTTACCGTCCTTGCATAAGGCCATTCCACAGCAGATGCAGTCAGACCATTCTACTGCTCTTGCTTGCCGGGCCTGGACGCAGACTTGCTTTCAGGTCCGTGCATCAGCAGTAAAATGGATCGTGCAGAAGTTTTAGAGTAATTCCACCGACCGTCGTACCTCTTGTTAATGTGAAAAAAGAGCGCAGGTGTTCCTTTAAGGAAAAGGAAAGTGAAAGTAAAGGAACCGAAAGTAAACACTGGTGTACTTTATTGACCTTATTAAGGCGACAGTAAACATTTCGGGTTACGCCATCTTGAAAGGTACTCTGGCCTCTTTTATAGAGACGCAGCTGATTGAATACCTTGTTGAATTTGAATCCAGCATTGGAGACCCACTGCGATCTTCACTTCGCCATGGGTGGTGGAGCAAACTCATCTTAGGATTTTCAAGGACTTGTTGGAGCGTTAACGAACTTGAATAGTACCACAGATATTAATCTGACCACAAATAAATTTACCAAACAAACTAAACCTTATTTGTGACATGCCGAAAATGCATATTTCCATGTTGGCTCAATAGACCATATGTAACAACTCTCGAATACAAATAGTGATTTCTTGTCTAAGAAAATGTTCCGTGAGTTAGAAGCAAAACCTAGCGAATTTGCTATTGTCATAATTAGTCCAAACAAGGATTAGCGACTTTACGCTTAGGGTTTTCCCAGTTTGGCAAATATGAGTAGAATCGTGTTGGTTCTGTTTCCATTCAATCAGTTTTTTACAGGGTTTTGGTTAGACCTGTTCTAAGGGCTGGTTCATTTCGAAGGATTTCACGAAAAAATTATGTTAACTGAGGAATAACGAATATTGCTCCCGAAGAATTTCTGCAAACAATAAGCAATTAACTTCTAACATTATATTGACTGCTTTGAAGTTTTTTTAAGGATTTGTGCATGTCATCAACACTTCACATGCAGACAAACTGCTTGAGACTGTATCATTTCCTCCTCTATCCGTATCGACCAACGCTAATGAGGTATGCTTTGTAATGTAGACTTCAACATGCCCCTTCAAGTTTTTATTTTAAGCGTCTGGCCTTTAAGTAAGTCTCTTGCTTCCTGAAAATCTCATATAAATATTACTGTTACTGTTACTGTTTTGAATGTTTCGGAACCGTGGAGCTTTTTTTGAAAACAGCCTGCGGCCCTTGCATGTAAGCGCTTGCAGTAATGTATGTCTGTTTGGCGATCTAGCTGGTGTGAGAGAACCCTTCATGAGTAGTGGAAAGTACAGGAAAAAACGCGAAATCGAAGAAATGAGTGACGCTTTGAGTGAGATGAGTATTTTCAAGTGGATTAGTAGCACTAGCCGATAATTGACCTGAAGCTCGCCAGTCCCGCTCACGAAGGAAAGCCGTGCTCAACCAAGGCAACGACATGATTAGTCGACTGGTGGCGATAATTAAGTCCAAGAAAGGCAATATAAAAAAATAAATGCAAGTAGTTCAACGCAGTCTGTTTGTCATATCTCGAATACTAGTGCGGCTGGCGTGTAAGACACGTGAAGCGATTCGTTGGTGACGCTAGGGTCAGATTGGCTAAAGACATTTAGAGTAGCTACTGCTGCTGAGCACAACATATTTCAGCTTTCTTCTTTAAAAAAAAGTTCCTCACATGAGTAAAATTTGCACATCTAGGTTCAGAAAGCCGACCTCTACTCGTACATATGGAAAATACAACACTGCTTGAGAGGTAAAGTCGCTTAGTGTTCGTAGTACTGAACCGACACAGAGCAACTAGCTTGTGCATAATTCCAACCTCGGCTCACAAGAATTGAGTGGAGCCGTAAATAGAAGTGTTTTCTTTAGTCAAAAAGCAGCTGTGGCACATCCAGACTGTCGTAAGCAAATCTGCAGTGGTGACGGCCAGAACAGTCGCACCATTTGTTCGCCTCCCTTGCGGCTGCCGCTAACGAGGCGCAGATTGGGTAGTACGCAGGCAACATACGACCATATTAGCCAATTTATAAAAAGGCATTTTGAAGAACGAAAAGAGAACAGAAAACAAGAAGACCACAGTCGGCACCAAAAGAGGTATTTCACAGTCGATTACGGAATGACTGGTGATAGTCGAGCTGCTTCGCAACCACCGCACTGTATTCGGGTTTACGTAGCAGACTACATCATTTATATGGTATTTACCTGACAAGTGCTTGTTTACGTGAGTTTTGGCATATCACGGCAGCACGCGCATAGCACACAGTTCAGCTGTATAGATCAAGATCACGGCCCATCACGGTCCCTCACGGCGCTCGCAGACGCGCACTTGTCAGGTGAATCGGCTATACATGGGAACAGTGCCGAATATCCCACAATCGTGCAGCTCGCACCTGCGGCAAGGCAGTCCCCCGGAGTTGAAACGGCAGAAGAGAATCGACTGAGTTGAAGTCATGTCCAGTAACAACTGATTCTCGAAACAATGCTCTATCTTCAGTCGATGATCCGATATGCAGCTGCAGGACTCCGGGGTACTTGGCACTTTTTCCACGGATGGACCCCAAGATGCCTTCGATATTATGAGTATCGCAGAATTGAAACTTTCACTATTTTCGGAACTATGACGCGGCTATCAAGGCTACTAACCTTTCGTAAATGGTAATATTTACAGATTGATGAAGAAAATCTCGAAAACTGTGTCGAATGCGTTCAATTTGCACCTTTCAACTCATGGTTAGCCGTAGGGAGAAATGATGGTACCCTGTGCATCTATGAGATTGATTCCAGCACTCCACGAAGTATCTTCAGGGCTCCATCACCTCAGGTCTCATTTTAACTTCTTCCAAAATCAAACAATCACTGTTGAGAGTGTTGTAGGCGATGGATAGAGCTTTGTGGTCTATGGAGGGAAATACGCCGTTCTTATGTGTCGGGTCTGTGGACGGTACTGTGAGGATTTTCGATGCTCGGGATGGATCATTGTTTAAGGTTTCTAGTTTTACCAGCTCAAGCCAGCCCTGTCAGATATAAGCGGTCGTTCAGGAACTCGGAAACGGAGGCGATGAAGTGCTAGACATGATCTTGCTAGGCTCAAATCCGCTGCGGGTTATGACTGCAGGTGGTGGTGGGGTAATAAGGATTTTCGACATATCGCAGCTTTGAATGGATAGGAAGTAATGCATACGCCTTACAGCCCGTGGAGAAACTACCACGGTGTCGTTGAAAATTATTGTTGTAGTTTTTGTTATCAATGTTATCGATTCTTAATAAAGAGTCTATGGAACTGTTCCTTTCATTTACAAGGGTACACCCTTTATGTTTCGAGAGTTCTGTTATTCACAATCTGACATGTTTTGGTGCTGAATGTGTTTGTCGCTCATTTGCAGATGACTTACTATCAAATGTACAGAAACACGACACTGGGCGAAGCCTTACAGAAAACATTAGATGACCTTGTTCATGAGCGTATGTTTTAACGTTTGCAGTCGTCTGCGCTCCTTCTTATGTGTGGATTGCGCATATGACTCAGAGAATCTCGCGGTTCTGCAGTTACATTACAGCTGCGAACTGGGGGGCCGTTATCGCTGCAGCAGCAGAAAAAGGCTGCTGGAATCTAAGGAAGATCCACAAAACAGCAGCGGGACTCCCTTACTCGTCAAACTTAGTCGATCGCCGAAACACAGCTGATATGTAATTGCACAGCCAGGGACTCGGCTCACTTTATATACATGGACATAAACCATTTTTCACGCAGAAATTATCACATTGCAGAGATGATTCCGCAGCAACTCGCGGAAAAAGTACTTTCCACCTACGATAAAGCAATCAACAAGGCGTTAGCGCAGAAAGCCAAGAACAAGATGTATTTCAAGGCAGGTTCCTTTTCTGCTGTTGTCTCATATTTCCATGGGCGTTTGGAACATAGCATAGTTTCGAGTCGTCAGGTGAGAATGGCAGTAGGAAACGAGGCCACCATCACCCACACCTAAAATACTGGCCCTTTAGAAAAAAAACGATGTGAAGGCGTTAATTTCCGTCTCGATGAAACTGTGAGCTGTTCGTAAAATTTCTACTAATTTTAAAAAATAAAATCGATATCTTGAGCTAATAATAAAAACGATTCCTAAGAACTGATCCCCTTTCAATTTTTCCTCCCCTTTAGCTCGCTTTCAAAAATTTTCGGACCTATTCTCAGAGGTAGACGGGACCTCGGTCCTCCAGTGGTAGTTATTTTCCGCTTACATTGAAATCCTGACCCACTACTAGTGCCTTAACTTTTCGAAATTTTTCAGGCAGAAAAACTAAGAGCATATCGTCATTGCGACAACGTGTGGACATTCCTCATGGAGAAAGTTGATTTTCGAGACTGGTCCCGAGTCAACAGAGTAAAATTCGTTGCTTGTGATGGTTCTGTCAAGCTAGCTACTTCCTGAGAGTAAAAGAGTGGATTTTCACGGGCATTTGATCTAATGACTGCACTTGCAATCAAGAAAAAGTTTCTCTTCCTTGAAACCATTGCTAACCCTCCTTCTGTTAAGCTTTTGCTCAGTAGCTTATGTGCATTTTCACCGGGAACTGGAGCCATAAGAGCCTCGCTTCGTCTTATCTATTCTTATTAATTAGGAATTAAATTCTGTGATTCGTTAACGATGTGATTTTTATTGTGATTATTTATTGTGATATACGACCAGTTATTGTCTTTGGGGGTGCCTTCTTCATACCTTTCTTGAGTTGTGCAAGTTTTAATGGCCTTGTTAGCTGCGCCTTACGCGTTAAACTCACTTTACTGTTGAACGATGTGTTTGCTAATAAACAATTTCATCTACCTGCTTAGGTTCAACTTTCAGAAGTCGATATCTCTTTATCTGGCATGCACTTTTTCTACTGTTAATGTTTCATTTGTGTTTCGTTACATCGTCCTTAACAACTTCGTTAAACTATCGATAGTAACGCCTCTTACCTTTCCCTTGGGCTTCTTTTTAGAAATTTTTTGATCTTTTAAGTTCGAAAAGCCCCTCACTTTCTAAGGTAGCCGCTTCGACGAGTTTATAATAAGTCTAAGTCCAGATCTTAGGTTCATGCATTAACTCGTAAAATAGTAGTTTGTAGCTGTGGTAGGTGTACTGTCTCCTCAAGTAGTCTGCGGACACACATTCGGACGGAGACGTGGAACGCGTTCGATGGGTGTGGATTGGCGGTCGATCGTTTGCCAGTCCCGCCCATTTCGTGTGTCCGCAGAATACATGAGGAGACAGTATGCTTAACGAACTGGTACGCAGGATTAAGAGACCTTTGTCACTGAGATCGAGTGCCAGTTTTGATTTTGATTCAGTGTTTTGTCGAGTTACCATGGTTACCATAACCTTGAGCAGGGGTACAAGTAAGCACGGATATGAGTCGGAATCACATTTGTGGCGGGACGCATTTTGCATGCACTGGCCTTGTGAATGCACCAATATCGTGCGCTTAATTTCCTACGACGAAGGAAGCGACAGATGTCAGCCAATCGCAGTGTTGCGCCACAGTTTTTGGACTCAGTGGTTAAAAGCGCATTCGCTTCTGTCCTGACTTGTAAAAGAATGGCAAGCTTGATCAATTAGATCTGTTTGCAGTTTTGTTGAATGCAAGCGCTCACATCCAGCAGAAGCAGTTAGGCAGTGACCGGCTGTACTACCTTTCAAATCGTACTTCTGTTTGTGATCACAGCCGTAAAAAACTGCTAATGAGACCGATCATCATGAGACGCTGTGGTCTTCATCAGAATAATAGGGACGGAAAAGAGGGGTGAAAGCCTTTACGGAGTTGATGCCTCAGCGAATTCGACCATGTTGTAGGGATTGCTAGCCTCAGCATTGCAACCCTCTACAACATTGGCGAGGTCGCTGGGCGGAACATCTCTGCAACGGTCTTAAGAGTTTCACTCTCTCGATACAGCTGTCAAAAGCCACTGCCCGTTCGAAATACTTCTTTGATCGTTTTCATTCCCGTAGATGTACAGTGCTACTCTTTCCCGTTTTTGAACCACTTACGGAGACATTTCCCAATATTAACTGTTTCGATACTTCAGGTTAGTTTCTTGACCTACAAAATAAGTTAAAAGGGAATGGCGTATATGATGTACCGCGAGACGACGCTGGGCACGGCGCTGAATCGCACTTTAGAAGAGTTCGTTGAAGAAGGCCTCATAACTAGGCCTCTGGCAATGAAAGTACTGACAACTTTCGACAAGAACATCAACAAAGCCCTCGCATTCAGAGTCAAAAATAAGGTATGGAGTACTTCGGCTAGCACTCATAATCATCCAGAACTCAGCCCTCCTCTACTAATCAGATCATCACTACTTTCTAGGTACAATTCAAAGCAGACAAATTGGTGACATACCGATACTGCGACAACGTGTGGACTTTTGTCATTGATGGGGTTGAGTTCAGAGACGTACATCGATCTATCGACCGTACAGTCAACAGGTATGATGTTTAGCTTAAAGTCAATATCTACAATGGGAAACATAGCTTGTTTTTTCCCACGTCAGCTTTGCATGCCTGCCATGAAGTGATTCACACGCGGCGAAAGGCACTAAGCAAAACAGGTCAAAGAAAGTCTGTGCAAAAATGACCCCTAAGTATTTGCAAAAAAAAAATGTGGTCAAGTTAAGGCACTAGACTCTGGTCTACTTGACTCCGTTCTCATCAAGTCAGCAGCTGCACAAAACGGAGGCAACGCAATCGTTTATTTCTCCCATACCTCTCGCATTAGAGTCGTTTTTGTGTAGCAAATAACATGTTGTGCAAACGCATAGGAGGAGCCCGAGACTATTCACCGTCAAAGAGGTGGTGCATCGCGCCCCTATTCGGACAACTGATCCAAACTTCGACTGCAATTCAAACTTACAGAGGATGAGTTGTCCGCCACGCCACCAGTGGCAGCCGCGCACTCGCGCACATTTGACGGTGAATAGTCTCGCACTCCATAGGAGTTGACCGGACTTGGCAGCACTGCAGAACAAACACATCACCCTTGAAAAACGAGCTCAAAATCGGCGAAACGAACAAAACGGAGAATCGCATAAAGAAGTGATATTGCCAAATGAGCTTATTCATGTTTTGTTCGCAGCAGAGAAGCACGCCCAGTTTCAGGACTTGATGTTTTGTGTGCAATTGTGACGAGCTGCCACGTCGGGTCAGCTCAACTGTGTGAGCCTATATTCATGAAACCGTTTGGAGTCCGAGTCACGTTTGGAATGGCCACATTCTGTACCGCTTTGGTCTTCTGCAATTCAAAATCTAGCCACTCAAACGCGATTCCGACTACAAACGATTCCAAGAACGTGGTTTCTAGTTTCTGACTGGAAGACGGTAAGTACCCTCTCGTTTGTTTGGCAGAAGCTATCGCCAGTATGCGCTAGCGATCGCGGGTGCCCAGCGCTGGAGTCGGCCCAATAAACAGTTTTTCCAAACAGACATTGGCTTGTATAGTGGACTTCGCATAATCATTGCTTGTAACGACACGCTTCGAACGTCACTCTGAATTTTAGATGGAAAGTAATGAGAATAAGATTCAGTCCATAGATCTCGACAAGGTTCTGAGTTCATTCTTGCTATGCCGTCGCCGCTGTCGGTGGACATGACAAATTGGAGTGTAAGATGAAGAGCGGAGACAATTATAAAGAAACGGGGTTAGAAATGGCGAACGTTACATAGCCGTGACGCGTTTCGGTGCTGGCTAGCCAGCAACACGGTGAAAACATTCTAAAAAACGGCCTATAATCCAGAACGCCCATACGCGACCGCTACTCTATGGAGGGTATCGCCCCTGCCGAACAAAGGGAGGATATAATTTGGTAGAGTCGAGGAGTCTATAAGTAGAGCATAGTGAAAGTATTTGAAAACAAAAAAAAACATCTGCATAGATGCAGTAGTTCCTATGTAACACCTATCAAAATACTGATAACCGCTCTAGTGCTCTAGATAGTTTCTGGGCAGTTATGCATATCAGTTTGACCACTGTTCCAGTGCATGTTAGGTTTATATGCAGTAGTTGAAATCACCAGCCTTTGTATCATTAGTGTTCACGGTGCCTCAGCTGATACGTTAATTCACTGCTAATTTACATGTGTCTCCTTACTGTTTATCAAAAACATCAATAAATACCGCAAAACAAAAACATCGCCAGGACCTGTAATCAAAGATTTCTCACCTTACAATTAGCCTTGCATTGGAATGTACGAGGGAAGGGGAATTTCGCGGTGTTGCATGATTGATGAGCCCATTTAAAGTGAAGTTTCTCATCTGTTATCACCTTTATGATGTTTTCTTTGGCTACCTGGCTAGTGGCTAGCTAGTGCACAAGGGTGCTAGTGGTAAAGCTCAGAACGTTTACTAATGCTGCCTTTAATGAAGTAAGGGCTCGAAAAAATCGTTTTCAGGGTGAAGATCGTTGCCTGCGACGGACGCGCTCCTGGATTGGCTGGAACGACTACCGGGCCTATGTAACCATAAAAAGATACATCCTCTGTAATACATATTTGTCATCTCACATCCACATCTCATGATATGGCAGGTCCTTCAAGCACGTGTTTTTCGCAAGTACGGTTACCATGACTCCTCAATAAACATGTATTTTATTACCAGTTTTTGGAACATTTGAGACATTTTTGTGAACGACGAATTCGCACAGGATCATCGGGAGACAGTCTAAATTGGAGCTATTAAAGGAGTATACTAGACAGCAGTGTTGATCTACCTGGCTCCACACTTTCTGCACTTAGGACATAGTTGAATATGTCGCTGGAGGTGGTATATGAGAAGCTCTGTCGAAGGAAGCACTTTCAGACAAAGATGACAGTGCGGCAACGTACGAACTCTGCGCTAAAGATGCTGCGTTATCAAATTCATCAGGCCAACAAAGCAGCTACTTCATTAACAGTGCAGTTGTTTAGAGGCAGATCTTACTACCTAGAAATTCAAGCTATCCCCAGCCTGCACCTGCCGCTTCCTCCATGTTCACACTGTACTTTGCAAAATTTTGTCATTGTGGAAAGAAGCTTTCAGTTTAGATGTTGCTTCGTTGACTACATCGACTGTAGTATCATTTTAAAATAACTTCCGCAGGAATACAGCAACGTGAACAAACTAAAGTGTAATGAACCTTTCAAGCTACCGTGTGCTAACACAGCGATATTGTCACCGCTTCAAGCAACAGTACGTGAAGTATGATTCTCGATTCTCGCACAATTTCATCTACGAAATATCCGGTATAACTTGGTCCGAAATGTCGTTTAATTCCAAACGCAAAATACCAAAAAAGTGCTTGGACCCATACAACGCGCATTGACACTGAACTGCAGTAGCGGTCAAAAGTATTCGGACAAACTGGTGTTCTAGCGTAGGCTGGTGCTCCCTTCAGCCATCCCTCATGCAGTTAATCTAAATAGGCACAGTTATAGCCCTTAACCCTTATTTTCACCCCTTTCAAGAAAGAAATTTTTCTCTATGGACAAATTACCATCGAAGAAAAAACAAGGGCATATGTGGTCTATGTAACCCTCTGAACTACATGGAAAATTAGTAGCTTGAACCACTGGCTAACCATGAAATGGTCGAGGAACCAATAGACCCTTAAAAACAGTGCAAAAAGCCTTTGGAATTTCTTGGCAACAACAAATGGATTCACACTTTCAATAAGTTTTCTGTAACAGACACGCACTTTCTTGTCTGAGATGCACTAGAGGGGTATTTTGGCATCCTAGTAGAGCAGATGTTCTTATTTTTATTTAGACAAGTAGAAGCGCTACTAAAAGTGTACTGTGCAGTAACCTTAGAGGAGTGTTACGTAGTTCGCATAATTTTTTTTTAAAAAAGTATTTGTGGGTACGTATAACAGCGGAACCGTAGAATTACGAGAACAGGGAAAAATTGTTCAAGAATTTGTAAGTCACTTCCAAGTAGTCGGTAGGAGCAGCTACCATGCACACTAACGCGGTTTATTGGACGGCACTGCGTACTCGAAAGGCGATTTGATCCGATCACTCTAAGGGAAAATTTCGGCAGAAATGTACTTTCAAAAACGGGCTTGTCCGAATACTTCTGACCGCTATAAACCCCACACTTTCTTTGTTTGATGAGAAATACTGCGGCATATCTGGTGCTCATTATCTTCGGAAAATTTTGAGAGGAAGCTTTGCCAAACTGCCTTGTTCTAGCGGAGTTTATTTGGAAACAGGTATGGTACTTCCGTTAGGAGAAGGAGAACAGCGATAAGAAAAGAAACCCTCTTCAAAATATCAGCGTCAACAAGATCCGCGCTGATATTATCTTGTGTGTGTCAAAGGAAAACTCAAACTGTGACCTTCTTTGCTTGCAATTGCGGGTATAGCAGATGAAGTTGTTGCCTGCGCGAGATCGGACAGTACTAGGGTGGCTACTACCATCTCCTCAAGTAGTCTGCGAACACACAAAGTCAAGCGAAGATGGCAATCGATTGATCGCCAGACATTTTTTAACCATGGCAATCCAACGCGTCCCAACATGTCCGCGGGAATGTGTGTGTTCGCACACTGCTTGAGGCGACAAAATTCTTAAGCACTATGCGAAAAAAAAGTTATTTCGGAACAAGTCGAGAGCTGACTAGAGCGAATGACCAGCTCGTGTGTTATTTGAAGCTGCAGAGCACTCTCTTCATTTCGGAATTTTGTTCTTTCCTGCATCTGATTTTTTTTTCAAAGTTCTGCTCTCAGAAAGAGAGAGACTCTGCTTCCAGAACTTGCAAGTTTGGCGCAGCCTGTCCACTCGAAGCACTCGAAGCAAAGAACTTTTAATATGAGGTGGTCCTTAAGTTCCCTTAATCTTACCCTAGAAACAGATGACAAGGGCGGCCCTGCCTCTACGGCACGATTTTTAACAGGTTGAGAAGCAAATATGGAGCCTCCGACGCGCATGTCTAAACGATCATTTTTCCACGGCATTGCCTAGAAATGTGCTAAAGAAAAACTCTACTGTGTTCATCGCATGCAGTGACATGGCCTGTACCTGCCACATAAAAGAATACCTCTGAAGTGACAGACTTCCGAAAGTATTAGGAAGTAAAATTCTCAGAAAAGTTTAAGAACTCTAGGGAAGTATATAAAGCTTTGGGTCGATATGCAGAAACGGTATATATGATCGAATTCGTCACACAATCTCTAGTATATATGCAGACAATCAGGATACGAATGGCTGATCCAAACGAGTTACAAGCACTGAAAGTTAGTAGAAGGCACCATAATATGGTGATGAAAATTACTGCTGAAATGGCTACTAGCCTTTGTGACAATGCGCTTTGGCCCTAATAGTGACTCTTTGATTCAAATTTTGGTAGCTGTTAGTACTTAGAACATAGAACGATCTAATACTGATTAGCAAGCATTTTAATAGTAATTTTCATCACTATAAGAGAGTGCGCTCTGTTAATTTTGAGCGCCTGTAACTCGTCCGCGTAGGTGGAATTCCCTCCAAATTTACGCCAGGGACCCTTGCTTTTCCAAGGCTTGAGAGGGGGACCTTCACTTTGAACCTCTCCAACCCGCTCAGTTTCCGACGTATTTCACCACTGCTCAGAGGACTTTTTTTCCAAACGTGAGACACTCCTATAATAGAGGTATGTTTGCCCAGTCGAATGGTATATTTGGTTATGCAAGAACTGTCCTGGAAGTGCTGGCAAATTGCGTCAAAACTGAGCAATTTTCAAGCTTTAACTGTGGATATCAGACTTCAATGAAAAGCAAACTCAAATATGAGGTCACCCCTGGATTCCTCTCATCGTGAGGAATCGAATGATATATAGCATGACCATGTTTCATTGGCTGGGAGCTGAGATCGAGAGGACTTCATATTTGAGATTGCTTTCCACTTAAGTCTGATATTTATAGTTAAAGCTTAAAAATTGCTCAACTTTGATGCAATTTTCCAGCACTTGCAGAAAAGCTCTTGCAAAACCAAATATATTGTTCGGGGGACAAACCTTCACAGGGCAAACCTTCCTCTGTTACAGGAGAACCGTGCATTTGAAAAAAGTCCCTTCCTTCACAGAGAATTGAGCAAAAAAATGTCGCATGTCAGGAATGCAGAAGCTGTTGTAAAGTGATGGTGACGCTTCGTTTCGTGACTAGACTGATCGCGTTCATTCTCGCTGATCTTTAGATCTTGACGTTCCTCCCGACGTCCTTCACTGGGCCGACTGGAGCTGCTCTGCGTAAATTATCAGAAATCAGAAAGAACAAGAAGAGATGACAGCCAATCTCAATGCGCTTTCCAGCTCAGTGCACACATCTGAGCCATATTCTAGAAATATTTTTAAAAATATTTAATAAATATTTTAGATATTTGATACTTCAAATTTATTAAGTTAATTTATTACTTTTTATTTATCTAATAATATTAATATTTCTAAAATATTTTTATATCCCCTCCCCCACCGTCGACACCTCTCTTTTTGGCAGACCATCTCATTTTTATCCATGCCCGTCAAAACTGGACCTTCACTTCTGGTAATCTTTACGCCCGAGAATCCCACCATACCGTTTCCGTGGATCGACCTAAAGATTTGTATACTTTCCAATTTGGTTGTCGTGTTATTGATAAGATCCATAATAAACAAATTAATTCTTCATATTCTCTTCTATATTAGACTATTTGCTGCGGGTTATGTGATGTACATATTATCAAAGTAAACTGAGCCAAAAAATGAACGGACGAAAAAGCGAAGCTTCCTTGCCTCATGGTAAAAGGCAGTTTCGAGGCAAAATTGTCAAAATTTCTTTCTGTTCAGCTTCTATGGTGGCTAAGAGTGCTTAATGAGACTCAATGCTATGTTTAGTATCCTTAAAAGTTCATGAGAAGCTTAAAAAGGTGCAAAGTTTCGGAGCGGACGAGCTGTTCTGTCGGTAGATTACAACGAAAAACAGCACAGTGACTTACTTCCTGAGCCTACAAAAATCGCTACAAAATTCGCTTGGATATAGAACACATTCCGAAGTGAAACGAAGTGAAATTTATCCCAGCTTTCTTCTAAGACTTCTCTTATTTTTGCAGCACTATAGATAAATCTTATCGATCATCTTGCTCGAGAGACAATAGGAGCGAGACGGTCAGACGTCAACTCTGATTGGTGATATTCCAGAAAGCGTGAACGGCGTAACAAAGAGGTGGTTGGGTAATTTAGCTGGACCCTGTTTTGAAACTGTGGAGCCGAGAGCGTCTTGAAATGCGGTAGATAACCCGGCACCCGGTATACCTGTGACAGTAAGTACAGCCGTCGTTTGTGGGAACCATGGGTGTCTTGTATAGTGTCGAATGTACTCTGAGGGTTGTTATCAAAATATATTAATAACAGGTACTGAAGGAGAAACCGAAACTAAGCGGATGATGTCAGGATGCGTGGTTGCACGAGGCACAAATATGCCTACGTGTTGGGCTATTTGTCGTTCTTGAAGTATTGTCAGCAGTAGAGAACCATGGAAGGTGACTCAACCCCCCCCCCCCTCCTACCGCCACCACCAGAAAAGCATGGTAGCATAAACACACCTTACGAGCTAGCCACAATTTTGGCGTGAATGTAGGCAGTCTGGGTTTCGTCGTGAGATCTGTTCGAACATTTTGGTGTCGACTCTGAAAAACAGAATATCACGTCTTTCGAAAATAAAAATATACCAACTCCTTACAATGCAATTATTCTGGGCACCTTGATGGTGTGTCCGTGAGAACGGCAAATCATCAGTAGCAGAAACATGTTGCGCTGAAATGTCATTCCCTAGAAAGGGGATTTGTGAAGGCTCCGGTTAACAAAAAGAATATGCTGTTACCCCATTGCACACTGTCACTCTGCAGCTCGCCAGGGAATTCGTCTTCGTTGTCTATGTTTAAATCCGAATACCCTAGTCCATAGTCATCAGGACGCATAGCATCGCTGCAAAATTGAACGCTTATGTTAGAGAAATATAAGAATCAATAAACATCTGAAAGCTAAAATCACCTCATGCAAGAACGAAAAGGACTCACTTAGCATCCACTGACGTGAAGGGACGGCAGGCAAAATGGTGACCCCAGAATGGATCGCCACGACTTCGAATAATGCCATCTTTGATGTGGATGGTGCGTATAACATCCTTTACTTTCGCTTTAAAAAACTGTTTTAATTCACGGATGTAAGGACGTGGATGACGAAAATAAGAAACGCACTGTCAGTCTTGGCTTTTCTGCATGTCAGGCAAGAGTAGAACTTGCTAGAGTCCACCGATGACGTCCGTGTGTAAGAAAATTCGTAAAATATGTTCGGATTTTCCGGTAAGGATACCACTGCGACGGGATGCGACGCTTTTGACTGGAAATAAGTAAGATTATGCTGTTTTCAGGAAAAATCACACTGATTACCACAACTGCACAGCTATATTTGTAAAAAAAAACGTTATCGCTATGAAATCTGAAATTTCTGCGTAGCTAAAACTCAGTGAACTCTACTTTCACGGTAATCATGCCAAACGTTGCTATATAATACAAAGCATCAGTATCAGTGCCCACGACACGCTTAGCTTCAAAAGTTAGCGGCTATGCCTGTGTTGAGCGAAAGAAAGAATTTCAGTAGCTTTATATGTTCCCTTCTGGCCTATCGTTCTAGTATTGCCTCTGCCAATTATTGTACACTCGTGAAGGTAAACCGAAGTTTCGACGAAATTTTATGGCTCAGCAAAAATACTGGGCATACCTTATTTTTGAAGAAGGATTCTCGGAAGGTCACTTTATGCTCATGTCGCAAACCCTGTTTCATTCGATGTGGCTGTGTTGCGTGATTTACTTGCTAGAAGAAATAAGGCATGAGAACAGAGCAGTAAAAAGAATATTACAAAAAACTGTCTGCGAAGACATGCCCGCTTGTCAGAATTGAGGGACATCTCCCATGGAAATGGTTCTGCTAGTACTGTACGTCTTTGTCGGAATCGAGGAAATGAGTCCTTCTTCCAGTATATGCGATCACCCTCGTAAAGAAACTGATTTGCATCAAAATGTGTATCGCATATGTATGGATCCTTGCAGTTATTCAGGTAGTCCACGTCAAGGTGAAAGAAGTTGAGCCTGAAATAACCGCATGGAGCAACACATTCTCGCAGGGGAATGGAAATCAAGCAACGAGCAGTAAGTATGGGAACTAAATATGTGAATACGAGTCCTTAGAGTCAAATAGGCTATCTCTTGGAGCAGATTTGAGCGCAAGCCGCGTATTTGAGCAAGCGAAAATGGCACAGTACTATGTTCACCTCGTGACGTACGAAGTCTATAGTAGAACGAGGTAGCGACAATTCTCCGAACTGATGCGATATCGATTTCGGTATTATTTCCTCGCACTCCAGCTAAAATCTCCTACCTTTCATAATTCTCTATATTCCAGTTGGTTCTGAAAGATTATCCCTTTGCCACCGCCTCTGCAGTTCCCTCAGTTGTCCTGGCTAATGTGACAACTCATCTTGCCGAAATTTGTTTCCCTATTTAACGTTCTCGATATATTGCGGCTCGACATTGAACCACATCCTACTTCCAGATTTCAGCACTTTCCGTTGTTAAAGGCAGTCCAGGCGGGTCACCGTATCGGTGTTAAGAGCCTCTGTTTTCACATTTAATAAGGACCAAATGAAACTATAAAGAAGTGTAATCACTTGAAAATGCCACTTTCCTGCAATAACTTGATACAGTGTTTAAGAAATTTTGATTTTGGGATTACAAGTAATAGTGCTCCAAAAGAAAGCTCACATATTAGCTGAAAGAGGTTTCTCGTCTATAAAAACATTTATACTCCTTCTGAGTCTTTTTTTAAACCTACATGTTTTATTTTCATTGCGTGAGTCTCCTGCCTTCGAAAGCATCCCTGTTATTTCATTTCAAAACGGTTACCTTACCTATCGATTGTGTCACCATTACTGCTACAATCGTGCAAGCTCTAAGAAGTCCAAGGAGCTTTTTAGCAACTGATGTTGGAAATTTCCTTCAAAAAATACCAAGAAATTAGAAGAAATATTAGCCTATCTCGCGCGGCATAATTGACAAACCAGGTGATTTCGCGAAAGGATTAAAGCGTCAGCTTTACTATTGGAATTGAAAGAAAACAGGAACTTAAGAAGAAACTTTGCCTGAATAAAAAAAAACTTGGCGTGGAAAATTCAGGAAAAATATTTTGGGAATAATCCTTAAGGATTTTGTAAATTACGTCGTAGAACTCGAATTCTCGAACTCGAAAAGAATTCGCACTCGTGATCAGCGCTACTAAGCCTAAGCAGAAGACTTTGGAGGAATTCTTCCGTTAGCAAATGGTTCCTTATAGCGAGTTAAACACAGATTTGCGCTTTGATTTGGCCAAGAGACTCGAACTGATTACCACAGTAACCACGGATCCTCACAGGACCGCCGAATTAGTACTGATCACGAGTGCGAATTCCTTTTCTGTTGAGCAGATGATGGAATGCGAAAGAAACATTCGCAGCAAGAAACTTACCATGACCTCCTTATGTGCTGATCCTCGGGCCATTTGAATAGTCGAGTTTTCGGTGTAGCTGTTCTGCCGCAGACAATGCAGTGCACCGCCAGAGACCCCGATGGTTCTGCTTCACCGGAAACGGCTTGGTTAAATTGATGTATGGACTGACCGATCGTAGGCAGATAATGCCATCAACTGACAACGTGATGTTAAACCATGATATATTCAGTCCAGCGATACCAGCAAATGACACCAGGAGACCCCAGGGATATAGAGGATGTGAGTGACAGAAAAAGTAACATAGAGTGCTACAACGCAATCATTCACCCTCGTCGCGCCAATGTGAGAAGGTTAGCGCAAGAAACAGGTGTAAGTGGCCTCAGCATGGGTGAACACCATCTAAATTTACGCCGAGGACCTACACTTTTTCAAGGCTCGAGAGAGGGCCCTTCATTTTGGACCCCCCCCCTTACGGCTCATTTCTCCACGACTCAGAGGACTTTTTTCAAACGCGAGGTCTTCTTCTTAATCAGCGAGGATTCTGCTATCCAGCGGTATATATGAAGATTTGCCATTACTTTTCCGGTACATGTGAGTTTCACCTCTGCGCCTAGCTGTGCAGGGCCCGCATCCAATAAAAGTTACCAGTGGGAGGAAATATGCGGTTTTCCAGTGGAAATAGCCATATTGGATACGGGCCGTAAATGTTGTGAGAATATTGCCAGTGGAAACGTTTTTCCACTGGGAAACCGCTTATTGGAGTGGAAATAGCTATATTGGATGCGGGCCCAGAAAGCAAGCAGTTTCAACATTTTTTTGAGACGTGAACAAGTGATATGAAAACATCTGCGACGCGGTTCGGCCACCATTCACGGGGTAGTTTACCGGCGTTCTCAGTAACCACTAATTTCCGCAAAATTCTTGCTGTTGACTGCGCAGAATTCGCGGAGTAGCCGCCCAGGCGCAGTCAGTGGCGGTCCGAGGGGGGGGGGGTATTTTTTAAAAATTTCACCCCCTTTTTCAGTTTTTTTCCCTGGCCTCTAGGCCACTGATGTATATATATCCAATCGGCAAATCATGTCTAACGTAGAGGCTATTAAAACTTTACAAAAGTTCTAACTCTCGAGTTTTACAATGGAAAATGTCCAAAAAGTCTATTTCGATACGCTTTAATTTGCGGAATTTTACCTGTTCGTAGGAGCAGTGTTGACGTGCATTTTTACGTTGGATAAACAGAGAATGCTCTGAAAAATGCATAAGAATTATTTCGGCAGCACAGCTTTTCTCCTCAAAATTTTAGACCCTGAAAAACGAAAAGCGTGCTGAAAAAGTAGGTTGCTGGCATGCCTCAGAATCGTGAAATTTTCTAGTTTTCTAACTTTATAATTTTCACATGGATCCCCAGGCAACCCTACTGTGCTTCATTTGCAGCTATGCTGTCTTCCTTAACCACTGCGAGAATCACGACCGCTCAGCATCTATCAAGACTTAGCAGTGACCATTGATATGCGCTCGAAACAGAGCCTAGTTTTGAGTCTTATATCTCCGCTCAGATTGTTTCTAAAAGCATGGCCTCCATAAGGTTTGATAGCAAATACCTTATCAAATACTGTAACACCGTCAATATCTAATTTTACGCCTTTGCCTTTGAAGCAGGATTTTTAAAATGAAAAAAGCTGAAAAATCCTGAATTTTGGCGTACTTTGGAAAGTGCGTATTCTGTCACTGTAAGGGCTATAGCAACGGGATTGCAAGCTTTTTGTAGAAGAAAGCAAGAACTTTCGAACTCTTACCAAATCGCTCTACGAGTCGTCTTCAACGATTTTCTATAGAATTTAAAATGCAATCACTGCAGTTGCGAAAGTTTCATTTGCACCAACCTAATATTAAAGTTGCACAAGTGCTGATCTTGACATTAAGTAAATTGCCTTTCGTGAAGGTATTACCCAGCTTGCGGTGTGACATTTCAGCGCTAAGCATTTTTCTTTTTAGATTCAATGAAGAGGAAATTTCTAGTTTATTATTTGTTCGAATCTTTCTCAGGTATGGAGCTAAAAGGAATTTTCGTTGACTATTAGGTCCGCTATAAAAAAATTTTTTGCGAACGGTAGTGTTCACAAGGGTTCAGCTCTTTCTCCCAGTTTTTTTTTTGGGCACCTTTATGCAGCCGCCATTTCATACTTGTCAGTTCGCTAAATTTCCTTGGAGATCTATGTATTTATGTGTTTCATCGTAATATTTGGAAGAATTCAGTTTTTCCCCAAGGTTTAATGTTTTCTGCCGTCGTGAAACTCGCAACAGTGCGAATTTACTCACAACAGTGCGAATTTTTAGAT
>KN549356.1:32723-47911 GCA_000797555.1 Oesophagostomum dentatum | reverse complement strand
ATAAAGAACAACCTTTTGTTATCCGAGAATCTAATAAAAGTTTTTTTGTATGCATTGACCTCAGTTTACGGTGTACCCTGATCTCCGATGGGTGGAGCCAACAAGCGTCCGCTGGTAGAAGCTAGGATGGGTCATCCAGGTTTTTCGACGTCCAGTGAGCAGTCGCCCTATCCAACTAGTATTTCATCATCATCAGCATTGCGAAAGGACTAATGGACGAGGATACACAACAATATGAGGAGGCACCAGATGCAATACAAGTAGAGGTCGTTGGTGCGGGAGACGAGAACCAATGAGCGATAACGCAATCAGAATGGACCCGCGAGATCTGCAATCAGTCATCGATGCCATAAGCTCAGATGCGGTCTCAAATAATCAGCCATGCTCGTCCTCAGATCCTTCGTCTAAGAGAGAGGAGTTTGCTAAGAAGTTTGAATTTAGCACCTCTATCATTCGTAAGCTCGTGCCATTAGAAGGTTATGAGGGCGTAGGCTTCGTTATCACAGATGTTCTGCAATAGCTCAATTCCCGGAACGAAACTCTGTAGATAGCAGATTCGCACTCAGAGATGTTTCAGTTTCTTGAAAACAGAAACAAAGCGGAATTGCTTGAAGTCACCGACCCAATCCTCGGAGTTTATGGAGTTTAGTAAGAAGAAAGAAGATGAAATGTCTTGCGAGAGGAAAGCGCCTTCTTCTCACCAGCCCTTTTCAAAGACAGAATGATAGATCTCGAAAGACGCCATTGCGGCCACCGTTCAATTACGCGTCAAATACGGCGCGGTTGATGCACGAACACCGCGATATAGCAGATTTTACACCGTAAATCGTCAAAATTCACTATTAGGAGATTCCATAACATGATTCGTCTTCCCACACATCTTGAAGAGGATTTTTAGCGTGTACTTCGTTTTCCGTGCTTTTTTCTCTATCCTTCTTCCCTTGCTTGCCTCTTGTTCACTATCCTTAAGCTTTCTTACAAGGAATTAGTACTTTCTTTTTTTAGAAGTGGCAAACTCTTGCGTTTCTTTGATGTCACATAGTTTTCTGAATATGTGAACCAAAAAAGTCGTTGGAGGAACCACAACACCTTTACCTTTCAAAAAAACCACAACATCTTTACCTTTTAAGAACTCTCTTCATCCTTTTCCTGAAAGCAAACAGTTCTCGCTCCTTTAATCTTCAAGTCAGTTGATCTTCTTTTCAAGTTCCACACTAGCACATGTGGTGTAGGAAATGCGCATTTGTACTGTCATGCAGAAGTAACTAAAAAGTGCTGATTTTGGCCTGATATCCACCCCGCATTATTATGCCTTTCTGAAACGGTGGCGAAAGTGGTGACAGCTGTTTAACAAACGGAGCGAAGGAAGGCTGCCGCCATAGTTCATGTGACGAACTCTAGCAGGAGTGATCGTCGACGCACGTAGTTCACAGTCGCATGTGCCAACGCCACCCCTGCTAAAGCTCGTCAAATGAACTATAGCGGCAGCCGTAGGAAAAAATGGAACAACTCAGTTGTAAATGTCCTTACACACAGTATTAAAAATAGTCTTAACGGCTTTAACGATGTGATTGCAGAGCTGTCGCTATGAAATACCCAGAATGTGGAAAAGACAAGGGAGCGAAGCTGTATCGCTATCTTTTTGACGCTCATAATTATATTAAGGCAGGATTGAAGAACTGAAAGCTGAAAAACGCCAGAGATAATTAGAATCTAGTGGCAAGCCGGTGTTCTACTGTGATTGCGAAAACCTTTTTGCTTCTAAAGATTACCTGTTAAAACACAAGCGCTCACAACACGTAGAAGAATATGGATACTATGGTATTAAATGCCCCGTATGTGGTAAAGAAGAAAAGGTATCCGGCTAGTCAATCAAATAATTTTGCCCTCTTTTACTTTCTTATTACATGACAAAGCTCCTAAGGTTTTACAGAACCATCGCGAATTGGCAGGGCATGCCCGTTCCTACCACGCGGAAGACCCAGAAGACTTCACTGTTGGAAAAATCTCTTTTTCAGATAAAGAAGAATACAAGGTATTTACTGTTTAGAGAAATTCTAAACACTAACATGTATAAAGAATCTAAAGTAGACAGACGACAAGCTCAAAAGCTCAAAAAGGCAAGTGGGATTTTTATGACTGTGTGGTTCCTTTAATTTCAGGAATGAAAACGAATATCAGAAGAAGTCCATGTGATAAGCCGTTTCAAGTGGTCAATGTATCATAACAGAGACAGGACTACCACATATATGCGTTGCAGTCGAGCACTTACCGTGCCTTATTTAGTTTCTAAAAAGACAAAAAAACCTGTTGCATATTGCACGGCATTCATGAACGTATGAAAATATATTTTTACCATAATCACTTACAAATAAACCACTTTCTAGGTCACTGAAATAGGCGATGTAGTTGAAGTGGAGCATTATTTCACGCACGTTGGACATGACGTACAACCATCAACGTTAAAGCTGGATGAAGCCTCAAAAAACTATATAAAAATCTTTTTATGGAAGGATTGACTTATTCGTCAAATTTACAGAAAAATTAGAATAAAGGTTAGAGGTGGTTCAAAGAATCGACTATATTTTACGACAACACGAGACATATGGTAAAAGTGTTGAGTTTTTGTTATCTAAGTTTAATTGTAAGAAAGCAGTTCTTAATGTACATAGGAATATCGCATCAAACTGCCTTGTCCAACCGGGAGGATACCATAATCTTGACACCATTTCCGTGCAGATGAGGGTAGATGCTAAATTAGAGGCAGAAGGGATCCAGTACTATGCACCCGTTATAAACAGTAGCGGAGATGGATTTATACTAGGTTTTTATCTTAACTTGCAGTACAGTCAAGAACAGCTTAGTTAATTATGTGTTAAGTTATTATGAACCCTATACAAAGAAAATGACTTGGAAAGTATGGACCACGAGCGTTGTCTTTTGATGATACATTCAATCTGTTGGCGTACTCACTCCGCTTAGCCACTATTGTAGTCGACGACAAGTTTGACAGAGAACTTCCCGCAGCTTACCTACTGTCATATAGGTAAAGAGTAATACTTGTTCGCCACATGACAAAAGGAACGACGTTTGACGCAACGTTAGACACTTTCAGAATGACAGAAGTTGAGGTGGCAACAACGTTTTCTTTTGCGGAAAAACATCTGCCTTCATTCTTTCCGGATTACTTTATGTCCGACGATGCGAAAACCTTCTGGAATGGCTTCAAAAGCGTGTTCCCATCAACCAAGCCAAATGACTATTGTGCCTCTGGCACGTTCAACAGGCAATAAAAACAAATGCGCTGTCAAAACTGGCAAATGTAAGTACAACGTTTCTGACAAACCGTTCCAGAACTAGTTATACTTCTTGCAGAAAAACATTCTTGGACCTTTCATAAATAAAGTGCGCGAAATCTGTCTCATTCGAGAGAAGGAAGCATTTGTCATGAAATACACTTCATTATTGAAATATCTTCATGAGAATGGTGAATCTTCGCTGGTCACACACTTAGAAAACTCGTGATGAGTATTCCTAACAACTTCTTTTGTTTCTTCTTTTGAAGGTTGCGTACCACCAAAATTTGGCTGGTGGGTTTTTCTAGTAGAATTATCAAGCAGGGCCTGCTCTATAACCCTACCACATCAGCAACCCCCAAGACCCTCTCATTTTGGAGAAAGAGCTTTATCAAATATGAAATCCCTGCTCATAAAAGCTACAGTGCAACAAGGAACGAAACTTGAAGCAAGGCTCTGAAAGAATGTAGTGGGGCTGTAGCTTTACCCATGTCGTTTGTTTATCCTCAAAGACACATTCACGCAAGAGGAGTGATCTTACTTCAGTTCTTAGGCCGTTTCTTGGCTCCATACTTTGGCGTATTGTAGCTTTTATTAGTAGGGATTTCATTTTTGATAAGGCTTTTTCTCCAAAACGACTAGGTTTTGGAAGTTGCTACTGTGGTGCGGTTACAGGGCAAGCCCTCCCTGATACTCCTAATAGAAAAAGTCACGGACCAAATTTTGGTGGTACACTGTCTTTAAAAAAAGGCCTTAGGAGTGTACGCGTAGAACGATGGACCGCTTTTGGAAGATTAGGCTCATGCGTCAATACTTCAATGCTCTGCGAGCGATTCCATAAGAGGCTTAAACATGACATTCTTGAAGGAGAAGCTAATGTCAGGATTGACAGCCTAATCAACATTCTTATAAGCTTCGTTATGGAAATGGAAGAAGACCGAGAAATCATGGTAATTAATAAAGCATACCTTTTTGGCAGATGTGATACCTGTAGTTCAGATAGAAAGAGGCTTAGAGGAAGGTAGATATCGCTTGCAAGTACACCATAAAAACCACGCCTTGGCAGTGAAAAAAAAGCGAAAACCACCAGGAATTAATTCGTAGTGTTGATATTGGACTATAGGAAGTTAAAGATAATGGCGTTACTTATACTGTTCGTGAACAGTTCTGCCCACATCATGAAAAGGTAGAGCAATTCATATCCCATAAGACACTGGAACTGATTTGTTGCTTCTAGGTCAACAACCACTGCAGGAGAGAAGGCTGCAGCGCGTGCGCTTACTCCTTTTCATGCACCTGTTCAAAGGATGTCAAGAGCGGAATAAGTTGCGAGCACGTGCATGCAGTTCCCCTTTACAAACCTGCCGGTATTCTCTAATACAAATTGTAGTGGAAAAGATGCAAGAAAATATCCCTGCAACCAGGTCGCCAACCTTCTCAAGATGCTAGTGACAATGTTTATATTGCTGAGGATGGCCAAAGCATGGATGCTGAAGATGACCAAAGCATGGGCTCCGATTTTGAAGAAGTTGGAGAAGTCGTACTCGATGACGCGGATGAAGGAGCACCTCCGTCTTCACCGAGACGTCATTCCACGGATATCAGAAATAAACATAAGGAAATATTCCAACGAATAGAAATGGTAAAACCTATCGCGACGCAGACTGCGAGTTAAAACACGTACTTTCAGATGTACTGTCGGGTCGGATTCCAATGACTGCCGTGCCGCGGTAATGACGCGGTAATAATGCCGCGGTAATAATCACTACGCCGCGGCAGATCACTCCAACCGTATTTCTGATAATGCTGGCAAAATGCCAGCGCCAGCCGCAACGCTCCTTCGCACACGCAAGTAGAAACGTTATTAGCACCCGACCTCACGGTATGCAGCAATGAAGTCGCTTGCACTCGTGCTTCTTGATAAACCGGATGAACGTGTAACACAAGGTCTGAAACAGGTAGCTGATCTGGTGCATCAAGCTCAAAGGGCAATGACAGTGCTTACTACGGAGCTCGCCCCCCCCCCCTCCAGCAGAAATCTAGCACGCTGTCCAGAGTTCCCTACAACCGGACGACCACCTACCCTTACACCTATAAGGAAGCTACATAAGGTAAAGAAAGCATTGCTGCTAATACTTACATTTAAAAAATTTTAAAGCGTTCCCACATGCGAAGAGAAGAGCAAGCAAGAAAGAAAAAGAAAATAGAACCGATACCAGACTGTTGAAAAGACGATAGAGATACCTGCTCCATTTGCCTGAAAATGAAACCAGAAGAAAGCTGCAACAGCGCCGAGGTGAACTGGATTCAATGTCCAACATGCGAGGATTGTTTCCACTGTGCCTCCATTGAAAACGTATGCCCGAAGGATGGCACGATACTTTAGGCTATGGATGCTATCTCATTAATGCATTTTCTTGAAGTAATGGAATATGTTGCATATGTATACTGGACAATTTTTCATATTTTATCTTTCTTTTGTGAAGTATTGAGCAACCAGTGAGAAATGAAATATTCACTTAATGAAAACCCTTAACGCATTCAATGAGACACGCTATATTTCAGCATAGCTACATAAAATGCGGCTGGCTAGACATTACATGCTAAAAGGAGAACGATAACTATGGAAAGTAAAATCACCAACCTGGAAATGCACGAACAACGTACGTTTCGAAGCACACATGCATGTTTAGAATATAAAACCTTGTTAAAGGAACTAACGCAGGACCTTCTCAGGTCGTAACCCTGCTAGCGATGCCACAGATGATAGCCAGGGGTGGAGACAATGAAGCCTCAGTCTGGCTGCTCGCCGTGGTCCCAGCCGGCGGCACCAACTCGCCTATCCCTTTCCCCCTTTTGATGTCTCTTATATATTTGCAGTAATAAATATTAATAGTACTTATGTAGAGACACTCCCATGCACTCAGGTAAGGTCTGGCCGCCCTGAAACATGATGTGGAGGTCCCGGAGAGATATATACATTAAGTAATTATTATTTTTTGCCAAAATTAAAAAAAGCCAAAATTATCATTATCCGACCTCCTTCTTCCCCGCTCCCTTCGTCTGACCTCAGCTTGACTAAGGAATTATAGTACATCTGAACGGAGCAGTAAGTTCAATTTGCTTTGTAACAATTTATTGTTTTCAGCAAATTTAATTTCGGTCGGTGTTAACCGATTATTTTTCTGAGAGTAAAAGTCCATGCGGACGAGATCCAGAGCAAATTCTCCTCATTTCATGCAGTTTTTCCTCTGTTGAATTTTTTTTCAAACTGCAGTCCATCCGTAAACGCCTCTCATCAGGTATTTTTTTGCATACCATGAGGGGAATTCTTACGGATGTGGACAATTTTAAGCCAGCACATACCTCTGTCTAAGCGGAGTTATTGCTGACTCCCGAAATTCGCCCGAAGTTTCCATTTTTTACCGTCAGTATTTTTTTAAATCTTAAGGACTCGTTCGCATCGCCGGCATTAAAAAGGTACGCACCGAGTTTTTTTTTCAAGTATACACTTTGTATATTTAGATGGATCTTCAGCCGAAGCTAAGGCTTATCCATTTTCGCCAATTGTATGCACAAAGGCGCAACATCTTGCGGTCAGCATATGAATTTACAACTACGCGACACAAAGTCTTTGTGGTATATCTCGCGCGTTAGTACCAGCTGCTCGCGCTGTCTTCTTGACACCAGCCGTCGCGCAACTGCAGATATACGACTGTTTGTCGTGAACACAAGACTGCGATAATATGAGATTTACTATCGCATTTGTCTGTTGTTTTATAATGCTTGCACTCGGCTGGAAGGCATATGCTGCCATGTTTTTGCAACTTTGCTTTTTACGCCAAAAAGCTGTTCTATCCTTTATTTCGCCTATCTTCTGCATTCCGCACTGTATCAGTCGTGCCAGCTGCAAACTTGCACATCTCATCGTGAAATAGATCCAACAATATAAAACAGTTCTAGTAATTTATACCATCTTTACTAACAAAAATACAAACCCTTTTTCGTTAGTTTTCACATGTTGGTAAGGTTAAGAAAAGAATTTTTGGAGAGGTAATCTACGTTAGTTTTGACAACTCTCCATCTTCCAAGTTTATATTAGGTAGAATTCTGCAGTATAAAAGCTAGCTTTTTCAACATTTCCTCTCGATTCTTTTTCAGTGCAATTTTTTGGAAACAAATCAAAAACCTTTACAGTTCTTTCTAGTAAAAACTTCTAACTTACAATTTGCAATCATACAAACCTCTCCAAGCAATTACGCTAGAATTTCTACGTTTTACACTAAAAATAATATTTTATATTTTGCTAATTCTATCAACCAACTATGTACTTCTCAAATCTTTGCCTTACTTGCCCAAATTTATTCTATTTTTTTCCAAAACTCATATATCGTAAACAGCTTAGGAGAAAATTCCCTTCTACATTAAGAAGAAGTATAGGTCAAAACTTGCAATATCAGTATGAAACCATCTCCAAAAAAAGCTCATCCTTCGAAGTTGTAAGTATAGCAGATATACAAAGGCACGCAGATGTCAAAAGCCATGAAGCTATTTTTCCGACATTGCCATACTGCGGGCTTTTTTTTCATAGCTGCACCGTTCACCAGGCTTTTGCTCAGAATGCAAAGTTTTTATAATTTGAAAACCCTACAGCTGCATTCCTAGCAACAAATTGTGCTTCTGTCCAGGCACTAGTTTTAGTACCTAACTTAAAATTGGATAATTATACATGGTTCATTCCAAAGGAGCTACGATAGGAGTTCGAGCAAGAAAATGCGCAATCTTGCGAGAAACATCTATTTTGTTGGTATCCTCTTTCGAAGGGCAGGAATAACTATGTCGTAATTGAACTTGAAAAAGTAGCAAGTATGTTTTGCATTGAAATATCTGCGCATACTTTGCTAAAGCTACAGTCGCATGGTCATTGATCTCGTAATAACAAAACCTCTTGTGCATCGATCTGACCAGGTCGTGTGCCTCGCAAAACCCTCAACATTGGCGTAGACGCATGACAGAACTGGATGCTGGTGAGAAAACAAACCAATCGATCTCATTTACTCAACATATATCCAGTCTAAACCAAAGCTATTCGGGTAGATGTAGTTTCACCCCTAAGAAATCCAGCATCCCAAACGTCATCGAAGTGGTACGAAGTGAAATAAAGTTTCTTCTGGTACATTGGATGAACATTCGGGTTTTTTGTATTTATTCGATATAAAATTGGCGAGAGCAGTACAATTTCAAAAAGCACATTCCAGAATTTTTCAAAGGTAGCTTCTTAAAATATTTCACTCTAATTCTTATTAAGAGGTTGTATTTAAACCACAAAAAAAGTTTATCAGTCGCGCCAGATAATTTCAAAAAGTCTGTATTCTACGTGAACGGTGGAAAACCATCACACTTTTGCAAGGATTTCCTAAGCTACTCAATGATTAACTGGTTTGCTAAGCAGTGCACTAATGGTGACAGAGTAGTCCCATTAAACTATAAGCTTTCAAAAGCTAAAGCTGCATTGCTAAATCCCAAGCGAAACAACAAAAAGTTGTTGTTAAAGCTCTGCTGAACAATGTAGCTACCAACTACGGTGTGCTGAATGAAACTGAATCTGACAGAGGATCAAACTGCACTAGCGAAATCTCTGGTCAGATAAATCAGGTCCTCGGAATATCGAACAAGATAGCAAAAGGTAGCAAACAGCTACAACCATAGCGATGGACAAGTCGAAAGATTGGTTGAAGTCATTACAGATCCTTAACCGCTACTGCTCAGAAGCTAAGAACCTCTGGACCGATTTCCTCCAGCCGGTTGTGTTCACCTACAACACTAGCGTCAACGACACAACAGGCTAAAGTCCATATTTCTGCTTATGGGCATCACCATTTTGCTAGCAAAACATCGTCAACCAACTTCCAAAAGAGTGACATGTGCAGCGGAGTGCGCTAACTATAATTTCATCGCTGTACGAAGAATAACATGGAAGTTGCTGAACAAGTTGCAAAGAAGATGATAGGACACAGATCAGGTACAATTTCGTCAAAATTCCTTTCTAAGGAATTTCTGTTGGAAAGCTTGTGATATTGCGAACACTGTAGTTCGTCAAAAGTCCACAAATCAACGGAAACCTCCTTGAATAGTTAGGAATGTTTATTATTCTGATGTCACCGTCATAACTTGCAACTTGTACACTGTGATAACTAGAAGATTTATTATCCTGATCCGCATTGGCTAATGTTTCATCTCAAAATCAAAAAAATCACTATCAACTGATTTGAAAACATCAGAGAATGTGGAACAGAATACAAGATGTTCAGAGCGTCTTGAGTTGGAAAATACATTTCCAGCAAATCTTCGTCACGTCGTCGGTCAGAGAATCAGTAACTATTCAAAAAAAACCTACAAATATTTTTTCTTAAGTAGTTACCGATTCTCTTAGGTCAGTTTGAATTTCATTTTAAACCGCATTGCTGCGTGTTCTCATAAAAACACTTCCTTGAACTGGCGGTTCAAGGAAGTTCATTGTTCGCATGCAGCGTTAAATTTTTTTCTTATTAATCAAAATTCCGCCCCTATGTTGAACGAATGTGTTGTTTCTTTGTAGTTCAAAGTAAGGCCTATCTGGATGTTATCTAGAAATAAGTTGTACTACTATGTTTTTTTTTCGAAATAGGATTTTTTGTTGCAATTTATTAAGGATGATTCGTTGGGCCAAGCATTGTTCGCAAGTGACATTGTTTCTTTCTAGTTTTTTTTCAAGCTATATTGTTGTTGTTTTCCTGTATATGAATATGTTCTTATGAACCAACACAATCGCCGTTTATCCTCACCTTCATGAAAAAGGACCCCTCCATCCTCAACAAAGTGCTTCATGTCCCATCGTGATTCCACTGTGTCTTCTCCATCACTCGCCTCTTCCATCGCTTCATCTCTTCCTCCTGCCGAATGCAAACTTCTGCACTTTCTGGTCATGCCATTGATATGTCAGCTCGAGGACGAGCTTTTTTTCGATAGCTTTAGGGTAAAGGTGATGATCGTAACTGCTACAACATTACGTCGGAGCCTACCTTTGCAGTGCTCAAATTCGAAACCCGCTACGCAGAGGAATACTCTACACTCACGAGCTCAAGCATTCGTCAGTTCATCTACTCAAGCTCGAGGACGAGCTTTTCGAAGGAATGGAGATGTCAGGTCGTAACCTTGCTAGCGATGCCACGGATGCTAGCCAGGGGTGGAGACAAGGAAGCCTCAGTCTGGCTGCTCGCTGTGATCCCAACCGGCGGCACCAGCTCGCCTATCCCTTCCCCCTTTGATGTCTCTCATATATTTACAGTATTAAATATTAATAATAGTTATGTAGATACACTCCCATGCACTCAGGTAAGGTCTGGCAGCCCTGAAACCTGATAACCTTCATGGACGCGAAAACCCGATCCCACTAGATATATAGAAAGTAGGAGGGCCAAGTGTGTCGAAGTAGGCTAGTTCTGGTGATTTACGGCGTAAAATCTATTGTATTGCGATGTTGTTGCATCAACCGCGCCGTATTTGACGCCTAATTAAACGGAGGCCGTAATGGCGTCTTTCGAGATCTATCATTCTGTTTTTCAAAGAGGGAAGCAGCTTGGCCGCCTGTTTCCCTCTTTGGTAACAGTGTCTACAATGGCCATCCTAGCATCAGCTTTAAGGAGCTGCATTCGTCCCATACGGATATCACGCAACGAGACCAATCGATCTTCACCAGAGGTCATCACGGTCGTACCTGCCAAAGAAGGGTATTTCCCCACAAAGGAGATCACAAGACAACAGATACCAGAAGGATCGCAGCTTCAACACAAGGAAGAGCCCATGCAACCTATGTGGAAGAGAAGGGCGCTGGTGCAAGGCTGCCCAAAAAGGAATCAGTAGGTTCTTAGCAGGTTCCACACATCTACACAGAGAGATGTGGTTGGCTCTTGAGCCGTCAGTTCTGGTCTCGACCACTACTACATCGGGATGCTCGATCCCACTCTCCTCGGCACCTTCAGAACCAACTATTTCTCGAAATAGAAAATAAGCCCGAAAGCATGCAGATTTTGTAAGCAAAGAAATTCCGGAGCTTCTCGAAACAGGAGCACTTTAGAAAGTCGCACACAACCAGCTCGATGCCTTCCACGTTCATCCCGTCTTAGTAGCTGTCGGTAGGAAAACGAGATTGGTACTTGATCTTTCACATTTAAATAAATTTGTGGAGGTAGCAAAGTCCAAGCTAGACGATCTCAGCAAGATCATGCATGTTTTACCCAACAGATGGTTCATGGCAACATTTGATCTTAAAGCTGGCTACCATCATGAAAGTGTCTGCCCAGAACATACAAGATATCCTAGTTTCCAATGGGATGGCACATTTTATCAGTTTGCAGTCTTTCTGGATAAACCAGTGATTAGTACGCCAACAGTTATTGCTAATAATATTTATTAACAATATGAGAGGACCTTGTCAGTCAAGCGTTCTGACACGGTGCCTCGAATAACAGGTGAGACGAGAAATAGAGCTGGCGGACAGCGAGACGGTGGAGGATTCTAGAGCTGAGCAGCAGCCGGCACCCTAAACTACGACCTGGCGGCCAGAGTGATACCTGCCAAGATTTTTGTCCTTGACAGGCAGTAACATTTCGTTGACAGAGTAAAAGATTGCATAAACATAGAAATACATACTTATTGTGAACAAATATGGTCGCTGATTGACATTGATAATCAGCGGCAATCTTAACTTTTGGCCTTTTCTCGGTCCCCCATATTTTCACAAAGATTCTCCGTCCATTTATTAAAAAATGGAGATCGTCTGGCTTGGGCATTGCCATCTACATGATGACGGGATCGTCTTTGATGTTTCGAGAGAAGCGTGTTCCTCCTGTTCCCGCTGGTCGAAATCATTAGTTTAAAAGTTGCCAGAAAATGAAGACACAATTTACATGTGGTTAGATCAAAATATCATGCGCAGTATGAATATTGAAGTTTTTGTAGCATAATTTCATGAACCTCCACATTCCGCTCTGTCGCCTCATCGTGGCGTAAGGGTGACAATGGGCGTCGAACTGCGAAGTACAGCGGAAGTCTATCTTCCGGCAAGGCTACCCAAACTGTGAACGAGTTCGACATTTGCCTAGTTAAGTGCAGACCGGTTGCTAGGTTTACTGCCCTTGGCAGTATGTCGCTAGTCGGTACTCCTCCTGATCCACAAAGGTTTGGCGATTGCCTGTGGTGAAAGGCAAACGCGCAGCGGCAGGGCTGCTCATGTTAGTGTGTGGGGGGGGAGGGAATACCATCTTTCCTTGTCCAGCATGGACTCTGCCTCCGTACCCTGCACACGAGGCTCTGTCTGCTCCGACGTCGGCAACATGACAATCGATGAAAGACGATCAAAGCTCAGGTTGCATGGGACGTCACCGGATTCGAACCAAAACGATACGTCCGCGACTCGCCATTGAGACTGTTGCTTGATCTGCACCTACAACTCTAGAACAGTCTCCAGCAATACCGATCTCCACGCTCTTCTCGAATGCGCAGGGCGCATCAACTCCAACATGGCCGCTCTACGGAAGACCAAGAACAGGAAAAAAGACGTGAGACAGACGAAGGACGTGACTCTTGTCATCCGTGGCGAGAAGACGTCAGCACGGAATGTTGGAGGCGTTGCCTTTGCCGTACACTCATCAGTCGTTCATCATGTCGGTTCGGACGAAATCCTGCCACCTTGCATGGCTGTGCTCCGTTTCTACTTTCCATGCCAGAAGATCATCAGCATCATCAATTGCTACTTACCAACTCAGCAGCTGATGAGCGGAAGCTGTACGCGTTCTGCGAGGAGTTGGAGGAAGTGATCCACAATGAGAAGTCCTTCTGCAGATTCGTTGTTGGAGACTTCAACGCAAGGATACGGACAGCTGTAGAAGCTGAGAACAGGATTGGAAGACTCGGATTAGGACTCCGAAACGAAAATGGCAGTCGTCTCGTTGGGGCTCTTGCTCGCCGCTCGACTGTTTCAAGGAGGCTCCATCTTCATGAGGAAGGAACACTGCAGGTGAACTTGAGAGTTACCCAACGCCACGACTCGCGCGGAGATCGAAAACATACTCACAAACCGAAAATGGTGTCTACTGGATGTTTCGTACCGTATCTTTCTGCTGTGGTTCTGATCACCGTCTCCTTCGAGTAAAGGTACGACTCAACACCATGCTTGTGAAGAACACCTGCCGTAGCTCGAAGAGGAAGAAGGATGTCATGTATCACGTCTCCCTGCTTAAGGAGTTTTTGTCTCGATATGACTGGCCTGTCCTAGAGGACCCAACGGAGGGCTACTTTGCTTCTTAAGGGACTGGAAATCTGCGCAGAACGAGCCCTGAAGCCCCGCTCAGCACACTTAGAACGCATTTGGAAGGCACTAGGGAACTGCTGAGAAGAAGAATAGCTTTGAATCTAGATCCAAATGCATCACACATCGAGCGTCTGGTGGCGAATACCAGCTGTAGAAGAGCTTTGCAGAAAGATCTTCGATGGAACAATCAAGTAAAGATTTTGGAAGCAGCATAGAGACGGCCAAGTTTGAAAAAATACCGAGGTAACCCCCAGGAGCAAAATGTTCCGCTGACACCACTGCAGAAAGAGGACGAAACTCCAACATCCTCCCGTTGTGAGATGGAATCGATAACGGAGAGATTCTACATTAATCTCTTCCGTTCTTCAACTCCCGTGCCAGATCTCAACATCCGCACTGGCGAAGTACCACCATGGATTAAGTCTGCTGAAGTACGCGCCGCAGTCGACACCATGAAGGCGGGCATAGCCCCAGGATCGGACCACATCTCGGCCGATCTTCTATGGGCTAGCAGACGTCGCTTCCACGAAATTCTAGCGCCACACATGACATCATACTTGCAGAAGGAGAAGATGCCAGACCAGTGGAGGACGTCACGTACCGTTCTAGTTTCACCCTGAAAAGCCCTCCTGAGCTTCCAAGTTGGGCGCCTGTCGCGAATGAAAAACACTCACGTAGTGTGGATTGACAGGCGGTATCATGGAGGTAAAGCTTGCCGGCAAATTCGGCAGGTCGTGAGCTCGGAGAATAAGACTGTTGAAGAGTCTTTGGATTTTCATGCAAAAAATCTCAGAAAAACTGAAGACGAGAAAAGGTTAAAATGCAGGCTCAAAGTACAAAGCTTCATCCTCAAACCTCGAAGGCACAGAAGTAGCAGATAATGCGTTTGCAATCGACAGTGTATCCACTACCAGACATCATGCGTTCCGTAATTTCTTTAAAAACATAAGCAACAATAGAAAACATAAGACATATTTTAAAAAAAGCTTAAGGTTAGCTAGTGCACCTTTTCATTATATCAATTAATGACATGAAACTGAAAAAGTTGCAATTCTTAGGTGTGCCCGCTCCTCTTTTTTAAGCACCTCATTCAGGTTTCACAGTCTAAGGATTCATAGAAAAAAGTTCTGTGGCTGAAATGATTTCTACCACTTTCCGAGATTACTCTAACGATCAGCTACATAAGCGCACATCAGCACAGCTTCTGCAAGGGGCTAAAACTCTCGAAAATGCAACTTTTTGGAACAGACTTTTTGTACATTTCCCATAAAAAAGTCCAGGGTCGTAATTGCTGCGAATATTCTAGTAAGAGCTTTCTGGCCGATTCTGATGGCATTGAAGATTTTTCGTACAAGTGTAAAGTTATCACTCGCCAAACTTGGAACAGAATCCGCGGAAGTTTCATTTGCACCAACCAGTGGCGGTCGCAGAAAAATTTTTCGGGGGGGGGGGGCCCCCCATCGGACCAAAAGTGGGCGGGGCTGGGGCGGGGCCAAGGAAAAATCGATCGTAAAGCTTTTGAGAAAATTTTTAAAAATTTT
>KN549354.1:143026-156177 GCA_000797555.1 Oesophagostomum dentatum | reverse complement strand
CTTTCTATTTGCGGCACTTTTGTTTTGCTTTTGAGCCTATAAGATCTTACGGTAATTTGCATTTTTTATGAATTGGTGACTAGTAGCTGTTGTAGATGGTTGGCGCTGGCTCCCTCGAAGAAGCTAAGCAGTCCAAGAAATCGGAAATGGAGCGAAAACCAAGAGAACGTAAGAAGCCGCTGCCAGGTGCCGAAGAAGCAGCAGATGCCCCGCTAGAACATGATGATAATGCTTCTGAGCAGCAAGAAGCCTCAATACATCTTGCTCCGGAGCAGATGTTTAACTTGGTAAATATCGACTACAGCTAGCGCAAGTCTCTTCAAACTTTTATTTTTTAGGTCGAGGAAATGACAAAAGAGCTCACACTTGGATCCGCTGAGGAGCATATTGCGGATCAGGACGTGAAGAGAGCCGAGAAGTTCAATAATAAAGACCCTGCTCAAGCTGAACAACAGTGGCAGGCAATGAGCCGGACTGTAAGCATACTCGCTGCAGAACTCGCCGAAAATCTGCGCTTAATCCTCGAGCCACAACGGGCCAGCAAAATGCAGTACGTTTTGCATATTTGTCCTTTCACTGCCGTTAGCATCCCCTCTACTATCTCGTTTACAACAGGGGCGACTATCGGACCGGAAAGCGTTTAAATATGCGAAGACTCATACCATACATAGCGAGTGAGTACAGAAAGGATAGGATATGGATGCGAAGGACGAAGAAGGCTCAACGTGATTACCAGGTGGAGAATTTTGTGCTTAGTATGTAGCGCTAGTTCACAAAATTTAGTTCTACACCAAAGTGGAGGAGAAGATGGCTGTATTGCGGATTTCTTTGTAATTTAAAGGTCTCCACTTTTCAGGTTCTGATCGCTGTCGATGATTCTGCAAGTATGAACGAGAACGGGATACACGAGGTACAGCAAGCAACCAAACATTTTCGGTGTTTACCTTAATTTGACGCATTTTCACGAATTCTTCTCTGTTTATAGTGGAGTTGAAAAGTCGCTGCAAAGTTGTGAGGTGTAAATTTATACAAATCACTAGCCGGGGCGCAGAGTTCTGTCCAGAACCGTCTTCAGACTGTAACGGCTGATCATCAGTCCTGCGCCACGGCTAATCTAGTGACGCCTTCTATCTCTGATTTGTGTAACTACACCCAAAACAACCTTGCACCGACTTTTCAACTGCACTGTATGCAGGAGCGATTTGGCCGACTTCTCCGTGAACTTTTTTTGGTATTTGCTAAACTTTGCGACTTTTGGAGCACTAGCTCCAGAAACGCGTAGGAGTCATATCACTCATACCTTATTATCAAGGACAGTGCGAAAACGATATCCTCCGAATCTGAAACACACACGTCTGAGTCACATTTCAGCTGCAAGGGATACCTTTTTGACCACTTTTTTGACGGTCCATAGGCAGCTTGCGTGATTGAGGCTGTTAATGAAATATACCCCTAAAATGTCCCACAGAAGAACAGAGAACGGATAGGAAAGCAAATGCTTATAAACCGCGCTGGGCTCTATCCAAAGAATAATTATCACCTCCATTTGTACATAAGAACAAATGAGTTACCCTCTTATGGGCGTACTCACTGAGTTCAGCTACTCCTTCTTTACAGTTTACCTCCGTACAGCTACTCTTTTCAGGTGACATGTGAGTCGGCTTGCGTGATCGAGGATGCGCTTCGACGATGCGATGCTGGTGCTGTATCAGTATGCTCTTTTGGTAGCGATGTGAAAATTATTAACTCTTTCGATGATAATATGATGCCTGGTCCAGAATTGCTGCAGAAGGTATAGTACTTTGAAATATGATGTGCTCTTGGAAATATCTGCATTTAGCTTTCATTCGATCAAAATTCTACGGATCTGGTTCTGCTGTTGAATCGCGCGAGACACATGCTTAGCAATGTAAGGACGCCTACAAGCGAACAGCTGCTTATCATCATCTCGGATGGACGAGGAGCACTGGCACAGGGAGCGGACAAAGTGAGAGAATAGCATTGGCAATTACAGAAATTTCCTCTTCTCATTCTCAGAGCTCTTTCCACAATAACATGACTCGCCTTGACATGTCCTACTCCCAAAACACAACTTTTGCAATTTCTTGAGTGACTTTGTTGACAATAACTCAGAGAACAAATTAAGCAACGGTACATAGCTTTGCTTTCAAAGCTTACTCTCATAACCTTCATGACATATTTCTTAAGAGGAATTTGTATTATACCATCTGAAGGCTCCAGCGATGAGTGGATACTGTACTTTGGAAAGAATCAATAATTCATGTGGATATTCAAATGCGAATTATTCGGCTATTCGAATATTCGATTCGACAAGTTTTTTTTGAGCAAATTCATTCCCATTTTTTAAGTTTTTGGGAGAATCGGCTCATAATTGGAATTTCCGGTGTTTTTACAACTCGAGTATATTCGAATCCCCTATAGTTGCTGCCTATCATATTTGAAAATTGAATTACTTCAAGCTCAGATTTAAATAATATTTCTAATCCCAAAAAAAAACGTTGCCTTAATATAGCTATTCGACTAAAATTTCGAACATTCTTGTGCTTAGTTCAAATTTCATTCATTTTAAGAAAAAAACTTCGTAACCGAATTAGCTCGCTCTTTAATGGCTTTGGAAAATTTTCGATTAGAATTTGTTCGAGTTTCTCTCATTCGAATTATTTTGAAGTTGAATTTTTTTTATATTCATCCATTCGACTTTTTCTCGAATACTTAAAATATAGTTATACGATAGTTCTAGAAATTTCGCACGAGCTTCACTGTGTAGGTCATCGCCTGGTATACTATAGATAATTCTAAAACACGGGTTTGTGCGAAAATGAAGGATATCTTCCTGCGGGCCAAAAGTTAGCAACAGAGGAAAAATTGTACAACGCAAATGGAGGAAGACTATTGGCTGTCGTTCTTTCAGGTGAAAGCTGCTTTGTCGGCGTTACAAGGCGTTACAGTGTTGTTCGTTATACTTGACTCCGGACAAAAATCAATTTGTGACTTGTCAGTAGCATCTTTCCAAGGAGGAAATGTGGTGAGTATTTTTGCCTCAGCTCATAAATTTTCTCTGCCGCAATTCTTCCGTCTTTAGTAGCTTTAATTATAATCTCTAAAAAAATCAGTATGCTTTAACTTTTTATGGAAGAATGATGTTGAAATACCACTTTAAAATTTTGGTGAATGTTTATAAACATATATTTTAGATACTGACACCCTATTTGGCAGTCTTCCCATTCCCGTTCTACACTATCATCAAGAACATTACGCAGCTTCCTTCGATTCTAACAGAATCGATACGGCAGTGGTTCGAAATGACCGTACGGACAAATTCTTTATGAACCGTTAGGACAATTCTAGTTGTTACCACATTGTTGAGTTTGACAGATGTTGTACTTGTATATTACCTTGTTGATTTTTATGTTGCCACATTGTGCTTGTTGAAGATTGTTGAGATTTATTTTTTCCTTGCGTATGAAGGTTTGAAAGCTCAAAGACAGCTGAATTTACATTAAACATCTTTTGTCGCAACGGCTTTGTTTTTCAGCGGTCCCTTTGCTTTCCGATGTGGTGTAGAGAGCTTATGGATAACTTTAGCCGCATCAACTGCATGGTCAAGGTGCACGTATCTGCAACGTATACTGCTTTGTACTTCACAAGAACGGAGATGCGGAAGAAAAGAAACCTTAAATGGCGACCAGCAACGAAAAACTCATCGAATCGCTCAGCCTTTCGTGCTCGAATTACTGTGGCTTTACGAATTCGCAGATTCAGGCAGTGATCACACTCAACGAGTATCCCTGAAAAGAGCTCAATAAGTATTTATAGATTCTAAGAATTTCCTCCTCATGGGGATGGTCTGAATGGATCTCCGAAAGAAGGAAGTTAATAACGCCAGAAATATCGGACCTTCTAAAGTGGTCTACAATGAGTAGCTTCTCTCGAGCCCTCGATTTGAATGAGTTGCAAATACGAAAAAAAAAAACAGGATTTTACCCTTATATTCTGAGCCTTAGAGAGTGTGATGGGACTTTAATCTGAGAGAAATTGAAAAAGGGGTCAATTTTTAAAAAATGATTTTTGTTACCGATTGGGAATATCGATTCTTATTTTTAAAAATATTTTTAAAATTCTTAAAATTGATTTTTCTTGGCCCCGCTCTCAGCCCCGCCCACTTTTGGTCTGAGGAGTCCCCCCTCCGTCCTCCGGAATGACGTTTTGTTTCTAGAGTTATACTAGAGTACATGGATTACGGGGTTCCATGTCTGCTTGAGTAGATAGCCTGAAGTCTTGAGTACTTATAAAACCGCTGATTCTTACGTTTATCGAAGAGAGACGGATTCAGAGAAGTTCCTTCGTCCTGCAAAAGTGGAGCTATAAGTCTCACCTATCCCATCTAATCCACGGCTACACTTTATGAAATTCAAGGTTAAAAGGTCGGCCATGGAAATATGTGTATTCGACTCCGGTAATGCATTTCAACGCGCGTAGAAGATATACTATAGCTAGGGTGAAGCCGATGCTATAAGCGCACATGTAGAAACCGCGCAGTCGGACAGGCTGGCGCGGACAAACTGTATGACTACGAAAGCAGACAAGCTGCATGTCAAGAGGTACGCCGCGCATCTCTCATTGGTCAATTTTCCACCACGTGCGACGACGGCAGTCACGGTCCGGTATGAGTGAGTTTCAGATCAAGCTAGGCTTCGTAAAATGAGGAATCCCAGAAGAGGTCTCGTATATGGTCCAATGCAAACGCCTGAATTTCCTTGCCATAAATTGTGGCAACTGAAAAAATAAGTGAAATGCAGTGTTTTCCTGCCTCCAAACACCATTTCACTTCATTGATAAGAACGCTAAAGAAAGCGCGCTCCGAAAAAGGAGCGAATTTCAGATTTGTACGAAGGTGGGAACCAGGAATCTCTCACAAAGCGAGTACACAGTAAAATTTGCTGAGACTTCAGCAGGGAATGAGGAAATATGAACACAAAAAGTGAGCAAAATAGCAGATTTCCGTGACCCAGTTTTACTTATAAAAATCGTGTGGCCTTCACGGGGGTTAGTTGACTCCAAGCAATAAATTTCTTTATTCACAACAACTTTCATTGGTTTTTCATAAAGCTCTATAACAGCCTAAGATCCTTTACCTGAACGCGTCTGACACATCAGATGCGCTTTCTGTAACGAGTAAAACCACCAGAAACCTTTTTTTTTGCACACAGCAACCGCAGTATGGTTCTACATCGGCTACCATTCTACCTCAGTCACGGAAGACCCGGTCCAATCCGCTGTGGGAGCGCGTGGACCGTACGCCTATACCGTCGATTCACCCAGATAGTGCCTCAGTCATCGCGGTTTAGTGCAGTTGCGTACCAGGCAGAGCACGGCATCGGTTGTCACTGGAGCAGCAAGCGAGAAGGCTAGAAACAGCTGAATCTCGCTTGCTGCTCCAGTAACAACCGACGCCGTTGCCCTGCCTGGTACGCAACTGCGCTAAGCCGCCATGACCGAGGCGTTTATCTGGGTGAATCTACGGTACCATGGCCTCCTCAAAAAGTAGTTCTCCTAAGTTCTCCCACCGTTACAAGCATCGTGATGCGTAAGATCCCAGAAAAAATCTAGGAATGCGGTAGGCCTGCTCTGCCCACAAAAATTACACGTATTGTAAAGATGCGATTCAAAAGTAATCAATGATGCATGATAAACCGTAATGTAGGAGAAATATGCAAATATCTGTAGCGCTCCCCGTACTCTTCCAAAATTTTCTTGGAAAATTATGATTTCGCATTTCCCTGCAGTTTTAACGCGATCCCGCACCAGCTTCCCCCAAAGAGAAGTTGATAAATTCTGCTGCTTTAAGAAAGGCTTCGTCTTCGGGAACACCAAAAAGCCAGCTAGGGCGGGTGTCTAACTGAAGTAATTTTAGAGCAACAACATAGTGCTTTTAAGAGCATTCAAGTGAAATTATGCTCTATGAATCGCTGCAGCTAACGCCGGAGGTGACAAAGCGTTGCTCGAGCCTTACTTCAACATGGTTTTCTGTGGATCATCATCCTAAATACTAGTATCGGAAGTTTCTGGTTCACTTTCATAGCGAGGAATAAATTTTGGCAAACGGAATAGGAGGGAGGCATCTTTTTTTCTGTACCTACAATTAATTCATCACAATCATATGAATATACCGTCGATACCCAGATAGCGCCTCACTCCGAGCGGTTTGGTGCAATTACGTACCAGCTGCAGCACGGCGAGTTGCTTCGAAACTCGTCCACGCCTAACCTTTCAGTATTAGACGAGGGCGAGTTACGACACAACCCGCTTTGCCGCAGCTGGTACGTAATTGCACGAAATCGCGTCGAACGAGGCATTATCTGGGCGAATCCACGGTATTTATGTACAGTCCTCCATAAATCGTTGTGAATTAAATTATTATAATTTACCAAGTGCTATTGTTCCAGCTCGAAGTTCAGCGAATACTTTCATTCCTACTAGGCCTTGCACGAAAGTAACAAGGCCATTCGACAAGAAGCGTTTCTCCACTATCGACATTCAGCAGCGTTTAGCAAATCTAGATAGAGAGAATGAAGAAAGTTGTTCTCAAACCAGCTACTGGTATCATATGCGTTTACTAGGCTCAATAACAACAGCATTATCACTATCTTTACTTCAAACATGGGAATGTGGCATCTGGAACAATCGTAACGAAAGACAGAGGCGAAGCAACAATACACCGTTATCTGCGCATAACGCAACCCTTTCCTAAGCATTTTCTATAAATCTAACAAAATGGCTAACAACAACAAAACACTGACCTGAAGCATCACAACATCACAAATGCACTTTGAAAGCGTACAAAACTTGAAAAAAAACAAATGACAAGGTTGAATTTGAGATTCTAGTAACGTCACGCATCATATGCAGCAACGAAGTTTGTTTGACTTAGACTTAATTTATCACACTGTTTGGAATTTTTCATACAAACTGTATTTACAAACTGCTAAGCTTATCTAGAGGAACTAGAACAAGTACTTGAAGCAAAACAAAGTACAACAGCAAGTTATAAAGAGTCACACCCACTCCTCTGTTCGCCAGATGGCTATTGAGTAGGTGTCATTCAAGGGGGTAGGAGTGACAAAGCGATGAGAGAGACTCCTGAAAAAAAGTAAAATGAAGCACTGCATAAAGTAATACATGAAATAAGTAAATGGATCAGTAGGCAAATAGATAAACAAACAAATAACTAAGTAAATAAATAAATAAATAAAAAATAATACTGCGACTAGAAAAGCTTATGTAGATACCTGTAGCTCCTGCCAATGGTGACAATTACAGCTGTTCCCTGTCCTGGGGAAGGGGCTGGGCTGCCACGAATTCTCTCAAGCGTCTCACTAACTCTTTCCCTTACCCAACCCAGACCACTTTCCGATGACGTTGTACTCAGAGTTGTTCGTACTAAATAATGGAGTTAACTAAACTAAATAGAGTACCCATAAGTAGACACTTACTGAGCCTGTAGATGTATACGAATCTTGAATTCTTCACTATGAAAAGAAAAAACAAACCTTTCGTACTGACGTCCTCATCGCGCGGCCCTTCAACTACGCATAAAGAAGTCAATTCACCACCGTACGGTCGACACGCACAAAGCGGTTGTAACTGCAACAAAAAATGGCTTCAAAAAGACTACGTAGTACAAAAATACAAGCGAATTTGATAGCAAAAGAGGTGTAACAAGGTGAAGAAAAGTGAAAGGTAAACAAAAAGAGCTCATTCACTTACCAACAAAGCGTTCGCTACGACAAGCAGTCCCTTACTTGTACCAACATATAGCTGAGCACCGTCTGAGCCTTCAAGTAGCGCTATGCAGGTGACAATATTTCCTTCAGCTAGCTCTACATCCAACGTATGTATCGTTTCGCTACCTAATAATTTGAAATTATGCTGGCTAGACTTTTGCAGTACAAGTATCACTATTTTTATTAGATGTACAAAGGTATTACTCTCAGACACGCTAAACACTAGACAAACCTGGCATGACTTTTCGTATATCAAGCGAGGAACATATCTGACGACGTTCCACATCCCAGCAGAAAACACGAGATCCTAAAAAAGAAGGTCTAATAGAACATGAGAAAGATCTAAATATCTGATGAGCTCGCAAAACTGGCAAGCATCTCCCCCACCTCCGAGAAAAAAAGAAAACAAAGGAAAGGAAAATCTCTACTACATAGGTTACTTTGAAAAACACTTAAGAACATCGACATGGCACCGATTGTAGGTCACGCTATCTTATTCGTAGCGAACAAAACAAGCATATAGACTTACCTCCTTCGTAGGTCACCCAGACATTATTTCCATCTCTGCTGGACAATATATCCTTAACGATGACGTTCTCATCCGGTAGATACAAAGAAGAAGAAAATGAAAATTTGTCCTCCTGGCTCAAATGATGGATCGATATTCGGCCCTCGGTATGACCCGTCCAGATTTGCCTAAATGAATGCATACTGAACTCCCCTTTCATTTCAGTCTTGCAAGGTCAGGTAGTTCTGTTCGTGAGCACTGCGTTGTGCAAAACTAGTGGAAACCCAGGGAAAACATCTCCTACAATTCGGAATCACAGACGTTAAATTTTTCCAGTTGTCCGTGAAACAATAGATTTGTCTCACCCTCTATAAATGACCAGCAAACGCTTTACGCCAGCGCCCGCAAGATTGCCATGATGTGAAGAATAGTTTCGTGGTTAACAGAGGAACGATACCTGCTGCCTGTCTGGATCACAGTAGCTGCAGTTTTGATTGCGAATGGGCTGTCTAGCGTGGCTAATAAGGAGGCGGTGTTGCATTCGTTCAATCGAAGTAGAACTAGCTGCCGTTCTGTGACGAGGAGTAGGATGTCCGTTCCTATTAATTCCGGAGCGCGGATCTAAGCAGCAAAAGCATAATAGAGGAAAGAAGACAGTTTACTATAAAAAAGAAATCAAGCTACATAATTAAAAAAATGCTGTTTGGAACGTTAAATAAGGCAGTGATTCAAATTGACCAGAGGAAGAAGTTTCGAATGAAGATAATTTAATACTGAATCGTTTACGACTTTTATTCAAACAGAGGATTATGGAAGCGAAATAAAATGGTTGTCAAATTCCGATCAAGTAAAATCCATTCTTTTATATATCAGACAGTGAAGATTAACGCCAATACGACTTCATAAAAGCATATTCTGCCTGATATCAATATCTTAGTAAAAAAAGGTAAAGACATGATAAAACTCACTATAGGAGCACTGAGCGACGGTAGTTTTAACTTAAACAGTTCATGTAGTGAAGCTGCATAAACCGTCACTGCGCCGCATTCGTCGCATGACCAAACGGTATCTCTCATCCTGCTAATGAATCGGGTTCTGAACGGCGTTTCAATAACCTGAAAGAGCGCTCGATATTCATTAAAAATGCAGTTCTTTCTGTACCCGCCAATAATACAGAGTTCTCGTAAATATACTGCAAATTATCAAGATAAAGAAATCGAAAGGCCAAACCTTCTGCTCTAACCATCCATACTGAGTACAGCTCATAACAGTGACATTCTTTCCGCCGAGCCATAGCTGGGCTTCGAAATCGTCCGGATCATCCATCTCATCGCCTGTGTGATATGGAAGCACCGAAGATGGTGGCAGGGCTTCTGAAAATACGTAGTCACGCTTGCTTCTTCACTGCTTTCCAACTCACGGGCTAAGTTCATTAACTGTTTTTATGCGTGATCATATCGTAAATACCGACGCGTTTATACGATCTAGATTTCTCGGAAATCTTTCAAAAAAAAAAACCGTAGAAACTACACTGGCGAAAGTGGTTCGCAGTTGCAGTTGCTATCTGCGACTTTGCTTCTAATCAAGAAATGACTATTTATCATCATCGTAACGCGCAAATAACGATAATCTTACGGGGACGACGGCACTTAAACTGAACCCAACGTTTCAAGAAACAAATTCTAAAAGAAGTAGCAATTCATTAACAGTTCTCCTATTAACCGACATTCAAAGAATCAAAATGATTACTTAATTAAGATTTTCGATTCATAATGGAATCTAAGAAAATTACAACCCATACGATGTATACGATTCATAAGTAAGGAACTGACATATGACTACACTTCCAAACTGTTTACCTTCAAGTTCACAAACGTCCAGAATGTGCGTAAACTCTGGAGCAGAGCAGTACCCAACAAGCTGAGATGACGATGGTCGATTATCTGGCAACGCTGCCCAGCAATGCACTGCCAAGTCCAACATCGGAGATGGTACCAGCAACTCCTACAACAATGTTCCTTCACTGATTTTAAGAGCCGAAAGAGGTGCACTTACATGCGGTAAGAACACCGGTCGCGCGCCTTCTAAGAGGCGCTCTTTCACGTGTTCCTCTCCCTCAAATGGATGCTTCAAGGTGATCAGCTCATATAAGAACATCCCATAAGAAAAGCAGTCGACCTAAAATTACAACATCCTGCATGACAAAGCAACAAAAAAATCGCTTAAATAACTACAGAGAACTACAAGATATACTTTGAATTAAATGCTTATGTAATATCAAATAATACAAGAAAACAGCGTCTAATCATTTCCGTCAAAGAAATTAGACTTAAAAAATACCTTCACCTGAACATGTGGAGCTTAGACCTAACCTAATATGGCTAAACTTTTACGGAATGAAGGCGAATTTAAAAGAAACCTTCTGTGTGTACTCCTCCTCTCCATTGAACCTGACAATTTCTGGTGCCATAAAACCTTCTGTGCCTCCAAATCCTTTAGCTCCACCAGATGGCATGACAGTCCGAGAAATGCCTAAACGCAAGAATAGTCTGAGTCACAACCGATGTTATCTAGCAGTCTACCATAATCTCCAAGTTTGAGCAGAACATCTGTCTGGGGACCAAACGGCGGAGGGAATCGCCATACTAGTACATTTTCACTCTTCAAGTCCCGATAGATAATATGCGCTGAGTGTAGATATTCCAACGCTTTGGCTACCTGACGTATATCGCTGGTTTTCCAGCCACGTAAAAACTAACTCTCTATTCACTTACCTGCACGGCAGCATCGCGAAGAACAGAGAGGCCTAGACGAGCGCCGCTCTTTCTATGGCTGGCCAAAAGTTGGTTGAGAGCTCCAAGTGGGGCTAGTTCAAATATTAGCGATAGCGGAGCTACGCAGACCTGAAAATCGCGGTAAGCCTAATGGTTCGCCTTCTGTAACTTCAGCAGTCCTCTTTCTTCCAAGTGAATATGATACAGCAGCTAAATCTTAGCAGAAAATCCTCACTAACCCCAACAAGACAAACTATATTAGAGTGCTTCAATCGGCTTAGAAGGTTGAGTTCCTGCCTTGACGTACAATAAGCACGTGAGGCGAACTCAAGCGAGTCTCGCCGCCATTTATCAGCCGCAGCCTAGAAGTTCTTATAGAGTTCACACAGTACTAACGTCAAGCAGACGGTCATCGGAGAAATTCTCACCTTGAACGCTGCTACTGCCGAAGGTCTTGCACCAGGCCCTGGTTCGACTGGTTCCAGCATCTTCTGAGCAACCTCGCACAGTTCACCGCTCTGAAGTTTTTGACTATATATGCTTGGAAAATTTTGGAAGTTTTTTTATCCACAATAAAGTTGCAAAGCGCTCTCAAAAGGAAGATGCTAGAGACTTTCCGAGAAAACATGCAAAAGATTTCTACTTAAAAAAGCACTACCTGTAATTTGACAGTGGCCCTAAAAACGAATCCGAATGCTCCTCGTCCTAACAACCGACCGCGTCTTATTTGATCAGCACCTATGACTAGCGAAGCCTCGATGTCGACAAAAACCTAAACACCAGCCTCTAATTATTAACTCTCTTCGAATTTGTAAGAAATTTACAGTATCAGGTGCGATATCCTTCATACGGATTCCACCATGTGAAGGACACTCTAGCCACCCGTATTCGCGACCTGAAAATGTTGTTTCCAGCTTCAGCTTGTTCAGTGAACTAGAAATAGCAACGCAGAAACGCAGACCTGCAAGCATACACTCCTCTATTGAGAAACAGTGAATGACATATAAGGTCGATATGTCGCCAGTGGTTTTGGATCCGCGAACAGCATGCTCTCTAAAACTCAGCATTTACACACACTTTACGAAAAATTTGAAAATGTCTTAACGTAAGAAAACTGTGCACATGACAGATTTCTCTATCAAACTCAATGGGCTAAGCACCAACCCCTTGCTGGTTCTCCTTTGTTCAATTTCGGCATCGTCGCGAGCACGCTGAGCTTCAGCTACGATGTCACACGCACATTTCGAGCACGGTACAAACCGATTCACCAATAAGTCTCCTTCGGAGGAGTGGACAAAACGTGTGCCTATAGCAGGATACCTAAACGCAGACCCTTGAGAAAAGCAATATTTTATTTATAGAAAAATAATAATTACCAATCTTCGAGCAGTGTATCTAGGAGATCCACAACTAGTGCAAGAAGTCGAGTTGAACCTTCACCCTCTGTTGTTATGGTCATCTTTCTCGCTCCATCAGCAACGGTGATGCTAAAAGGAAATATAAAACTGCGAAAAAAAAATTATATCTTGACATTAATCATAAAACCAACGCTATAGAAAGAGTATAATAATAGCAGTGTGCATAACATGCCTGACAATGTGAAAAGGAACGGTTACCTTAATGCAGGAAACAACAGCTCCGCCAGTGCGTATTGACTCAAAGGAAACGTTCTCCACCGTTTCTGTTCATCACGCGTCCGAAAATCCAAATGCGTGTAGTCCAAATTGCGCACTTCAGCCTGAAAAATGCACAGTAAATTGTAAGATAAGTGTGGAAACTGACTGGCAAAACTTCACCTGTGGGAAGAACTGCTTCAGCAAGAACACTGAGTGTCCTTTAACTGTCAGCTGAAAAATTACTGTTGATTATAGGAACGCAAAGAAGTAACAGCACGACATATCGTCGTTCTCAGTTGATCTAGAAATCCTTAATAACGCCCAATCCTCCTCCTCCATTATTTTATGTGGTTATGTGAATGATAACATCGTGTCATTGAAACGCATGCGCCAAACAGTCAATCATGGCTAGTTGAAAAAATTACCCTTCCCAGCAGGGGCGGTCCGA